>CP137672.1:4630767-4773267 GCA_037976565.1 Mesocentrotus franciscanus
CAACTCTAATACATATCTGGATGTGAATATATAACATTTATTTTATTTGACAGCATGGAAATGTTATAGCGATTAGTAATACAGATTATCCTTTTTTTCATGAATAGAGGGAGAGGAAGAGAGAGCGAGAGAGAGAGAGAGAGAGAGAGAGATTTGAAAATATGAAGGGAGATCGAGATTATTCCTTTATAATATAGTCAGCTTCAGATAATTGGTTTCTATATTGCTGAGTTATTCTAATAAATGTTATAAAGACTGCTTTACTTCAGGTCATTTACCTCGTGGCAGATATCTGTATGTGTTTTTTATGTTGCTAAAATTACCTTCAAAAATGCAATTTTACATCGAATGTGCAGACAAAGTGATTTCATATCTTATGCTGACGAGAGAATTATTTAGATTCAGATTCAGATTCAGATTCAGATTTTATTGTCCACGTTAAAAAAACACAGAAATTTGGCCTCCACTGGCAAGAGATAACAATGAATAAAATAAGAATACATAAATGTGCACAAAACAAAAACTTCAATTAGATTAACAAACAGTTGAACAGATTCTGACAAAAGTAAAGACCTACGGTAAAGAAGAGGAGATAGCAGAACAATAATGTAGGTATATAATGGGAAGAGAGAATAAAAACCGCTGCATATTATGACTCCAAACATCTGCTTTACTATACAGGTAAAACAAAAAATACGCTTCGACTAAAGAAAGACACGTAATTAATATGATACTGTTGATAATGGTGATGATCATCATTGTCGTGTCGTCATCGTCGTCATTATCATCATCACCTTCTTTGTCGTCGTTGTCCATGAAATAAAATTAAGTATTAGTGGTAGTAGTAGTAGTAGTAGTAGTAGTAGTAGAAATATCAATATTTTTACTGTTGTCATTATTATCATCATTTTTGATATGTTCTTGAATTGTACACTCAAATCTATATGAATACATGACACATTACATCTGACGACATAAACGATACGTGCATAGCAAAATAAAAGGGACAAAGTGATTTTATATCAACTGCTGACAAGAGAGTGTACGTTTAGACGGTAGGGAGTGAAAGGCAGACAATTAAAACACTTTCGGGCCGGGAAAGGTTATGAATAAATGGGGAGAAAGGGAGAGAAACAGAGAGACAGAGAGTATGAGAGAGAGAGAGAGAGAGAGAGAGAGAGAGAGAGAGAGGAGAAAAAGACACAGAGAGAGGGTAGAATGAAGGAGGAGAGAGATGGAGACTAAGTGAAGAAGCGCAGTAGAATGGGGAGAGAGGGGAAAAGAGAAAGAGATGGGGCTGATAGAGAGAGAGGAGAAAAAGACAGAGAGAGATATGGGGAGGGAGGGAGAGAAAAGAAAAGGGGGCTGATAGAGAGAGAGGAGAAAAAAGACAGAAAGAGAGGGTAGAATGGAGGGGGAGAGAGATGGAGACTGAGTGAAGAAGCGCAGTAGAATGGGAGGGGAAAAGAGAAAGAGAGGGGGCTGATAGAGAGAGAGGAGAAATAGACAGAGAGAGATATGGGGAGGGAGGGAGAGAAAAAGAAAAAGGGGGGGCTGATAGAGAGAGAGGAGAAAAAAGACAGAAAGAGATATGGGGAGAGAGGGAGAGAAAAAGAGAAAGAGAGGGGCTGATAGAGAGAGAGAGAGAGAGAGAGAGAGAGAGAGAGAGAGAAATAGGAAGGGGAGAGAGATGGAGACTGAGTGAAGAAGCGCAGAATAGGGAGGGAGGGAGAGAAAAAGAGAAAGAGAGGGGCTGATAGAGAAAGAGGAGAAAAAAGACAGAGAGAGATATGGGGAGGGAGGGAGAGAAAAAGAAAAAGGGGGGCTGATAGAGAGAGAGGAGAAAAAAGACAGAAAGAGAGGGTAGAATGGAGGGGGAGAGAGATGGAGACTGAGTGAAGAAGCGCAGTAGAATGGGGAGGGAGGGAGAGGAAGAGAAAGAAAGGGGCTGATAGAGAGAGAGAGAAAACAGACAGAGAGAGATATGGGGAGAGAGGGAGAGAAAAAGAGAAAGAGAGGGGCTGATAGAGAGAGAGAGAGAGAGAGAGAGAGATAGGAAGGGAGAGAGATGGAGACTGAGTGAAGAAGCGCAGAATAGGGAGGGAGGGAGAGAAAAGAGAAAGAGATGGGCTGATAGAGAGAGAGGAGAAAAAAGACACAGAGAGATATGGGGAGGGAGGGAGGGGAAAATAGAAAAAGAGGGGCTGATAGAGAGAGAGGAGAAAAAAGAGAGAGATATATATATATATAGGGTAGAATGGAGGGGGAGAGAGATGGAGACTGAGTGAAGAAGCGCAGTAGAATGGGGAGGGAGGGAGAGAAAACGAGAAAGAGAGGGGCTGATAGAGAGAGAGGAGAAAAAGACAGAGAGAGATATGGGGAGGGAGGGAGAGAAAAAGAGAAAGAGAGGGGCTGATAGAGAAAAAGAGAAAAAGACAAAGAGAGAGGGTAGAATGGAGTGGGGGAGAGATAGAGACTGAGTGAAGAAGTGCAGCAGAATGGGGAGGGAGGGAGAGAAAAAGAGAAAGAGATGGGCTGATAGAGAGAGAGGAGAAAAAGACAGAGAGAGATATGGGGAGGGAGGGAGAGAAAAAGAGAAAGAGAGGGGCTGATAGAGAGAGAGGAGAAAAGACAAAGAGAGAGGGTAGAATGGAGTGGGGAGAGATAGAGACTGAGTGAAGAAGTGCAGCAGAATGGGGAGGGAGGGAGAGAAAAAGAGAAAGAGAGGGGCTGATAGAGAGAGAGGAGAAAAAGACAGAGAGGGAGAGAGGGTAGAATGGAGGGGGAGAGAGATGGATACTGAGTGAAGAGGCAAAGTAGAATGGGGAGGGAGGGAGAGAGATAGAGAAAGAGAGGGGCTGATAGAGAACTGATACAAAGAAAGAGCCAAAGTGAACAGCGGACAACACGGCCAGAAAAACATGTTTCATTTTCCCAAAACGATCTTCAAGTTCAAATAATGTAATGTCGTAAAAAATTAATAAAAAGATCAAATTTTGGATTTTGACAAGAAAGCGCAATTAGGGAGGCTATTATATAGATAGTCTATTACAAAAATCTACTATTCACAGATTTGCTGTTATTTTGGGTGGCAGCATCCTCTCCGTGCCCCCGCTCATAAACGCATCCTTAAAAAATTTGCACTACCGTACTCAATTCATTGTGCCGTATACATTCGGGGGAAACTAGAGCATTATAAATGACTTGTATATTTAGAGGCGCTGATGCAATGGTAGTCTGTATATAAGGCTTGACGAAGTGCGTGTCCGACGAACCTGCTATTTAGCATATTATACTAATTGCCAATTACACTGAGCGCGAGACACACTAATGATTATGAGTGGTTCGAGCAACGAGGGCAGTTGTCAAATACCATTTCTTCTCCTAGCATCAACTATATGTCGACTTCTCTACCTCTTCCTCCATCTCGCTTTCTCTCTTTTCCATTTTCTCCTTGTTTCTTTCTGTCTCTCTCATCCCCCCTTCCCGATCCGGAGTGTACTTCTCTTTCTTCTCTTTCTTTTCCCATTAGTATATCCTTCACAAGTTTTTGTAGCATATTCTACATGTTGTCCGTGGCCTCGTTGCTGAACTCAGTGCCGTGTCCTTTATAATCTACTGCAAAGCATACACTTGTACAGCTTCACCCAGACTAATAAACCACCGTTACAATGATTGCTATAATCAGAGCGAGATTGGCCTGGTTAGGAGGAACGAGGTGCAGAGAGAGAGAGATAGGGAGAATGTGACATACGGAAAAAAACAGAGGGGAGAGAATACATACAGTAGAGAGAATTAGAGAGGGAGAGACAGACAGACAGTGTATGTGTGTGTGTGTGTGTGTGTGTGTGTGGGTGTGTGTGTATGTGTGTGCGTGTATTTGTGATAGAGAGATAGAGAGAGAAGGCTTCACTGAAGGAGAGAGCGAGAGCAAAGGAATGAGAAAGGGGAGACGGTAAAGACAGTACACACAAAAGGATGATAATCGAACGCTTATTAAAATTTAAGCATATAGACCAAAGTAGAAAAGTAATAAGAACATATCGTTTTTAATAACATATTATGACATAAACAAACGCGAGCTTCCAGAAAGCTTTCAAAACCATTACCCCGCGCTTAGCTCTGGCAACCGTTATCAGGGCACATTGCATGTCAAGGAACAACAATTATTCAAAAAGGTAACGCTGTCCAGTGTAGACAATTTTGCTTTTTCGATCATAATCCCAGGTGATCTACCATTATCCAAACGTATACGAAAATTTCCGAACTGAAATGCCGGAAGATTTCGCTGGGACATCGGAAGAATACAGGGCTACTGACGCGGCATAAGTCTTGCGAAAGGACGATAGTGTTGTGACAGGGATTCGATTCCCGTACCTTATGATCCATAGTCCGGTGACTTATCCAGAAAACCGCAGTATACCGCAATGAGAGGGGCCTTTAAAAGAAATAGGTCGAAATTTCACACGACATCCCTTGAGGCTGACTCTTAAAGCATCTCAAGTCGTCGTCCTAAGTTCCGCCAGTCGACAGTATATCTGGTATAAGTTTCAGCACTTCATTTCTCACACACAATCAGCTTGTCTTAAAGCCCCACTGGACTACTTGTAGCTACTTGCTCCCTCTTTATAGAAAACAATGCCTAAGCGGTACCTGTTGGTCCCCCATGATCCTCTTTTTCTTATGTTAGTTGATAGCTGTGTTGATGAGATAACCACCTGTCAGTGACCACGCTAATCTCTCTAATCCCTCCTGGCCAAACTAGTGCAGAGGGGCTTTAAAATGAGAAATCTCGGAGGTTTGACAAGAGGAGAATAATTATAGTGCTTATATAGCGCCTAACACTCACTTTATCAGAAGTCTCTAAGCGCTCTATAATAATGCATAATGTGCCATTTAAAAAACGCTTCTCGACGTCGCTCAATTTTTTCAATTCTCTCATTATCACACCTTTTTTCCTTTCCTTCTTCCGTAATTTCTCGATGGATGAATTCTCTTTCTTCACTTCAAGTAACCCTGCTAGCACACACACAAAATATGACTCGATAAAAGAAGGCATTCGGTACGGCAAAATAAAGGTAAAGTCATTTTTGTTCATAGCAGGAATTTTGTGTAGCTCCAAAATGTGATTATTATTAAGATTGATATTTATAATCATAAAAAAGAAACAACGAATCAAAAAATATCAAAAGATAGAGAAGGAAACATCTTAATTTGGGTTTACACGAAAAGAAAGAATTTCAGAGAACAACGCGTCCTGGGGGGCATTTCATCAACATTTGTCCACCGACAACTGTCGGGGCCGACTAAATTTGACCAATCAGAGGCCTGGAAAATAGTCGGTGACAATAAAATTGTCGGTGAAAATGATATTAGTCGGTGAAAACCACCGACTAATTGTTTCATGAAACGCCCCCCTGAAGTTGCGTACCAGGAATTGCAACAAGTCCATAAAAATGCCATCATTTCCAAAGTCCTAAATTCCATGACTATGAGAAAACGGAGGGGGGGTAGAAAATGGTTAGGGTTGCCTTTACATGGCGTGGGGTGTGACCACACCGACATTTAAAAAAAATGTATCGTTTGTAATTTCGAAAGAAAAAAATGCTTATCTAAGTCTTACCCAGTCATTCCTACCTCTAATTACATTGTTTTATCTTAATATATTTTCTCAATTGCCTCTGCTTTTGCCCAATTGAACTACAGGCTAACAGCATCATGTATTTTTGATTAATTTCTCCATAATTTCTTTATGATTTCCTTCAGTTTCCCAATTTCAAACTTGCATGCCGAATTTTGATTTCACTATACCCACCACACGTTTCTTTCGACTGTATTTACGCTATACCTATTTTCAAACCGTTGTTTAAGTAATCACAAAATAGTACCTGATACCAATCTAATTGTGAAGAAATGCCAAATCATTCATTAAATCAATATTCCTTATTGCTGTAAATTTTGGTCGTGTTATAAATTGTTTAATTATCGTTATTTCCTAGGGGCAGGGCTGAATTCTGTCAATTACTATTATTTCTGCCAAGTATTATTATTAACAACAACCACATTATTATAGTACATTATTTCTCTCTCTCTCTCTCTCTCCATTATTCTTAACCGCTGATCAACTCGAATGCTTTTATTTTGTTTTGGAAGCCACTGCTCCGTTTTAGACATATTAATTCAATACAATAGTCAATGTGATATCATTTTCTCGCATAGGATAACTCTTAAATGTATATAATTAAATCTATACATTTATACACGTTTTTCACCTATTTAAGTCAGTTGATTTATAATGTTCATGTTATACCCTTATTATGATATATTTTTAAGTATATTTTCAATATTAATAATATGTTTTATTATTGTACATCTTTTTCAATTCAGCCACTGCCTCGACGAAAAGACAAATAAAACCTTAACTATAATTGAATCCTTCGAGCCTTGTGGAAGTAACATAAAAGAAAAAAGAAAGAATCAGATTTAGAAAAGGGATGGTCTGAATCAGATTAAGACAATCTAAAAAATAATAAAGAGCGATGCTAGACAGACAGAAAGAGAGAGGGGGAATATAAATTATAAATGAATGGCCTACATGTAAATACGATTCTGAATTAGGAAGAGTTTTTTTCTTCTTCTTCAGTTTTCATGCCGCTTAACATTTAGGTTACCAATTTAGAAATCTTCTATATATTATATTACGAAGAATCAGACGTGTCAGATGACGTGGGCCTGAACATAGGAAACACGAATAAATCAATCTTTTGCCGAGAATGTAAACAAAATACAGCGATCAATGCGTGCTCGGTATGGATTCTCTATATTATTCTTTATGTTCCGTGTACTCGGACGAAATCACGTTTCATAAGTTGCGACTGGGTCACAAATAAAGTGTTAAAATCGATAGATGCACCATGCATTGCTCGCGGATAAAATCCCGCATCTGAAAAGGGTGTTTCATCCAGCGAGAAAACAGCTCTCGGCAAGTCCCAAATTGCCGCCAATATGGGGCAATAATTTATATGCACAGCGACTCTGCAAGTCAGGTGGCAGCGAAGAAAGAGAGGAGCGTGGAAAATAGTAATTATACGATGCAGGGGTGGATTGAGATGATAGAAAATGGGAAAGGGATTCGTCGCCCCGAGCTCCGCGTTTAGAGGTGCTGGCTTATAATATATTCTGTTTTCTGGCATTGATTGCAGACTTGAGAGCTGAAGAGTCCCGGGAAAACATATTCATGTCGTGTCACAATCACCAGGAATGATTGTTCGAATAGGTGAATGTATACGAGTACCAATTCTTGGGGGGTAAGGGGACATGCTCCCCCCTAACACCTGTAGAGAATAGAGGGTAGTGAGTTTCAGTATAGCAACCCTCCCCCCAACCCCCGCCCCCGCTTATTCGATGCCCTCCGAAACACACGCGCACAAATAAATTATCAAAATTAAATGACGAGGAAGTGTGAAGAAAACGGGGAGACGAGCATAGAAAAAAGGGTAATCATGAATAGGAAATAATAAACGATGCTTTAGGATAAATAGTAAATCCTTAGGAAGAAATAATACGTACATCTCCCCCTCTCTCTCTCTCTCTCTCTCTCCAAGCTCTCTCCTTCTTTTCCTCTATCCATTACTTGAATTCTCTGAGACTTGTTATTTTCATTTCATGGATATCATATGAACTTTTGTTATAATTAAGGCCATCAATTTCGCTTGCACAGCCAATGTGCGATAGAGTGGCGTATACAATAATGATAATGATGATAATAATAATGATGATGATGATGATGATGATGATGATGATGATGATGATAATGATGATAATACTACTAATAATGATGATAACAATCATAACAATAACAATAACTATAATAAAGAAAATGATAATAATAACATTAGGTTCTTATATAGTATCACTATGTTTTTTTTCTTTTTCAAAGAACGAGGTTCCGAAGCCCTTATTGAGGAAAAACATGAACTTCAACCCCGAACCGGATATATATAAAAACCTTATTTAAACTAAACCTAACATAAAACGACCTCCCCCACCCTCACTCCTATGTGAGAATGTTCCATTCAAAAATTGAACTACATGGCTGTTTATTTCTGTGTTTACGGTTTAAAAAGTAATCATTTTCAGATTTCAACTAGACTAGATGTTCCGCTCCTGTGGTACTTAATTAATGAGTTAAATGGGGTTTTTTTAGGGGGTCATTAATGACCAAAGCAATAACATCATAAAACGATTTTCAACGGAAACTCTTTCCCATTAAAATGGAAACTCGCCATTGCATTCGGTATCCATTTCAGGATATTGCTTCATACTTAAGAATAGGCTATAATAATGTGCAACGGTAAAAGAGTGCTTTGAACCATAGAATTTGCCTCCCTAATTAGGGACACATTGTGTACATACATTTTGATAGCGTTGATTAATTGACAATGGCAGTTGAAGTGTTTTGAGTACAACAGTCACTCATGAACCAATACAATACAGTATTTTAATTAATCTGGAGACTACATTGGAGCTAGGACGACGGTAATTAATTAGTATAGTTTGTTGTAATGGGTGGAATTCAGTTTTGATAGCGGTGTGCAAGGAGTGTTTTATTATCAAAACAACATACTCGATATGTGAGCTCGAAGAGCTAGTTTGACACAATTTAATATGGAGAGAGGGAGAGATAAAAAATATTTTAAAAAGAGAGCTGATGCGGCTTAACGGGGAAGTATGGGATAGATGAATTATAGGAGTGGATATGGGGGGTAGAGATATATAGAGAGATGTAGACAAAATCATAAAGAACATCATGATCGCAGAGACTTTCGAAAAAATCAACCCAAGGCAATAGTCAGATTTACTAACATATTCAAATGTTATGCATACTTATTAAACAAAGGTTGTTCTTGACAACCTGAAAGCTTGCCCCGAGGCGTGCCCAACATAGCAACACGTAATGTTGCAGACTGGATTCCAAGTACTGTAGTTCATTTATTAATAACAGGTTAATGGAGGAACTCGTCACTAGGTCCCCAGGAAAGAAACATCCATAAATTTGAATACATGTACGTTAGTAACAGGTCTATTATAATGGTCTTGTGCGACACCAATCGACATGTGAGACCAGAACAATGAGATATTACATCATCTTAACATGATTCCTACAAGTCATACAATAGGGTATTGAAATTGCCCTAGAGTTAATTTTGCGAAAGTTCTTGCGATCGTGTGGAAGGTAGATATGGAAGAGGGTGGAGAAAACAAGGGATGACAGTAGGGGAAGGTAGGATTTAAGATAGGTAGATGGGTAGAAAGACAGAGAGAGAGAGGGGAGAGTGAGAGAGAGGGGGAGAGTGAAAGAGAGGGGGAGGGGAGTGAGAGGGGGTTGGAGAGAGAGAGAGATAGAGGTGGAGAGAGAGATAGAGGTAGAGAGAGGGGTGGAGAGAGAGGGGTGGAGAGAAAGAGAGAGAGAGAGAGGGGTGGGAGAGAGAGAAGGGTAGGAGAGAGAGGGGTGTTGGAGAGTGAGAGAGGGGTGTTGGAGAGTGAGAGAGGGGGTGGGAGAGAGAGGGGTGGGAGAGAGAGGGAGAGAGAGTTTTATGGTTTGGCTCAGGATCTTTTGATACAGAGCCCTAGAGAAATATAGCAGATGCGTGTAAAAAAAGGGCAAATATCCATTCACACAATCCATTTTCCCTGCATGACCACATTTGTCGCCAGGAATTCGTTTAAGGAGATAAGCTTCAACTTCCTAAAATTGGCAACACAGTGAAAAGTTCAAATTAATATTTTTTAAACAAAATTGGCTAGGTATTTTTCAACATAGAGTTCATGAATATGCATACTGCTTTCAGAGACATTTAATTTTATTAGAACAATGTAGCAATAAAAGAAAATATGCCTGTTGCCAATTTGAAGAAGAAGAAGTGGTTTGTCAATTTAGCCCTTTACAAATAAATTGTTCTGAAAGGGCAAGAAAATATTTTCTTTGGGAATTCAGGCCACAAGCTTTCAACCAGAATTGAGTGTACATATACACCAGTGACAGATACACATTTTTTTGTATTTGGTTGTATTTAGTAACTTTAATAGGTATTTCTCTATATGGTCACATGTTACATAAAGGAACATGATACAGAATAAAGTGTACATTATTTCAGCAAAATACATTTTGAAAAGGTGAAATACACTGGAGCAACATTTGAAAATGATATGTACATCTGATGATGTAAACAAAATGGTGATATTCTTTCTTTTTTAATATAGAAATATTCTTGGCTTTTAAATACAATAAATAAAATGCCACATTAAAAACAGTTAAAGTGCGGGTTCAAAGAAAATCACAAATATGGCAAATAACATATTACGGGAAACTGGTAAGCTAATAGATGGCCATCGTACAAGTTGTAGGTCAACTACAAATCGGGTGATTTATAAAAATACAAATAAAACCACCTCCATAGCATCTGGGATATGGGAGAGATTCGCCAGAAAAATAACGATGTTTTAATGCCGTCACAATATGAACCAATCCTGCCCAAGCAGACGACATCCCATAAAGAATGAACATAATTGCAATGCTATTATTTCTCAAATTATAATGAGTTTAGTGTATATAAATGTGATGGAATTTTACACCATTCAAAAAGGATATGACCCGATTCTGATAACTAAATTCTTTTGTTTGTAAATACACAGGATAGGGGTTAATGAACAATCAAAGAAACCACACTTTCAAATTTAAAACCCCCGGGAATGAAAGCATGGACGCATTTGTTCCCTCTTGAAACGCCGAACATACCGCGGTGTATGCAGCTGAAAATACAATGGCGTCTTATTTTGTTTACAAGCGACGGATTCCTTTATTTTTTATCGCTGCATTTTTCATCAAAATAATACCATGCGCGGGGTTTAGAGTGAGGCAATAGATTAAACATTTAGCCTGACGGTAGTGAAGTAAGAGAAATAACTGAAGAGAAGACAACGAAACAGGCACTGAAAATGTGTGAGATGTCATGAGACATCGTCTGCTTGTGCAAATCATGTTCAACATGTGACGTCACACATTTCAGGTGCTATGTCAGGGCTGTATTTAAGAGTTTTGTAATTCATAATATTCATTACTTCGAATGTTTCCGAGCATGGAATTTTGATAACCTTGTCAAATCAAAGTGTTACCTTTGAAATTGAAATAATGACAATAAAGTTAGTTTTTAAAATCAATGAAGCTGATCTTTAACAACTAAATCATTCATACCCTTACCAAATTTTGTAGTTATTTAACTCTTTGCCCGCCACGTACACAATCCCCCCTGTGCCACATTGTTTTTAGGGTGCCACCTTAGGAGGGGTTCTGCATGGACTATGCTTATTCAACTCGCAATAACTTTTGATTGGTGTACTGTAATGAAAAACTTTGTGTAGCAATATTGTATAGAAATTAATAGTCTTCCTCGTCAGAGTCAGTCTCGCTCTCCTCTGAATCAGAGTCGGCTGTTGGAACAGGGTCCATCACAAGTTCTCGTACCTGATCAGCAGTGAAGAAGTCCCGTCTCCTCCTAATAGGGGCCATCCTAGCTCATCAGAATATTTGCAAAAGCAGTTTCAAAAACTCAATTTTTTTCGAAAATGTCAATGTAAACAATGTCTGCGAAAGCGGTGCAATGAAGTGTGATGTGTATACAATGCGAAGCACGCTTACTATTGTGTGTGTGTGCGTACAATAGAATTAAATGCGTTCCGTGTGTATTGTGAATGAAATGTGACTTGAGTCGAAGTTGGCAGCCCGCTGTATGTTCCGCTAGCCGAACGTAGCGGGCAAAGAGTTAAAGTATGTGAAACATTGATTTGTCCAGATTTATTTTTCTTGAGAATGTGACATATCAAAGCTTAGATCTAAAGGTATTCAAAAAAGGCCCTTATTCAACCAGTCCACCTTTCACTCTTGAGTTATGACAAGCACAAAAAAACATCAAATTTACCAGGCGTATGAATAATCTAGTTGTTAACTGTACATGTACTAGTATTCTAAGTTGTTAAATTCATTATGTGCCTTGCCAGAAGGGTGTTGGCATAGCAATTCATAATAGTATAGGAATTCCCTCCACTACATTGTCATTAGGATAGCCATTGCTAAAACCTTCTATATACTACACTGTGTTCTATCATGATATAATAGAGAGCTTTCGAAAAACAGAAGGGAAGGCAAAGAGGACGATACCATTAAACAACAATTAATAACATAAGGAGAAAACAGAAGAAGATATGATAGAAGGATAAAAGAAAGAATGACAAAGATAACAAAGAGAAGATCAAGAAAGGAAAACAAAAAGCAAGGAAATACATATGGAATGACATACCAAAAGGAATAACGTGAAAAGGAGTCATATGACTTTGCGTCACCCTCCCCAGAAACCGAAACTTTTTTCTTCAAATGAGGATAGGATTATTGTGCGAGGGCCGTCACGGTCGACTAAACTCTCCATCCTGTACGCTCTACAGTCCCCTTTCGAAAGGTCTCTAATATCCACAGGCACACAACATAATAGACTGTACAATGTACACCTAAAACCAAAGCTTCATACCTACAATGACAGGAATTTCAAAAAAATATTTAAAAAAACAGTGACATTTATATAACCCTGGAATCTACATCTTAAAGAGTTTGATTGTGACCTATGGCAAGATTTATACAAAGAACGCAGGAATTTATACATGAATTGATCTCAATCCATAACATATGTGGTATGTATCAACCACTTCTCATCATCACTTCCCACAGAAGGAGTTAGTTATATCTTATTTGAAATTAAAAAGCAATCTAACTTTGGCAACAAGTATAAAGGCAGAAAAATCATTGAAATGGGTTGGTCACAGCTCAAAAGAAATTGTTGCACAAATGTAAAGTGTAATGAGTGTTTGAACAATGAGATCACTACATCCATGTGAATCTCAAATTGGCAATTCAGTCAGTCAAATGTAATATACATGTCATGAGGGACAACACTACACTTCCAACATCAAAGTGACAATACCGACTAGTATAGTTAAACTGCATCATCTCTTTGTCAAAGTAATCTATGAAGCTCATGCTTTTAATACAGTATAGTGATATGGAACCCTTTAAATCAAGAGCAAAACATGTTTTAGTGTGCACTTAAAAAAGAAAAATGGGAAAATTAATAGTCTTCTCCTTCCTCTGCAAGATGTTCAACTATTTCTGCTTATATTCTCATGAATATTCATGAACCCTGTGACCTTGCCTTGTGTTGACCTACAACCTGTACTTCAGAACACTTTCCTTGCATCAACCCCACTGATATTCCACGTTGCTCTCCATTCATCGGCGCCCAGCTGTGAATGACCTTTGACCCAGCCAGCTTGACCTAGGTCATGAAGGAACCTTGGAAAGAGGTTGTTGCATATCTGGCCGGAAACCTTGACTGCTTGCCAGGCATCGTCTCTGTTCATGCGCACACCTAGATAGATTACCATGGAAACAAGGAAAACAAAATAATAAATGTCAAAACTTCAATGTGTACATCAGGCGGAGGTGTAGTGGTTTAGATGACAAGTCGTAGGAGTATGAAGCACATGTTGCAGGGTTCCAATCCCTGCCATGCCATTAGTGTCCTTTGGCAAGACATATGGATACACTGTACAAAGAATTTCCTAAACAGTGCCTCATCATGACATTTCTATTTTCCCTAAAGAAAATTTTCAGTCATTTAAGCACCCTAGATATAGCTATTGCAATTATGTTTATATACAACCCCTGTATGAAACATATTTATTCCGTCATCAACAACTAAAAAAATGAAAGTTTACAAAATTTTCTGTACAGAGCAAATTGAAGAGGACCTCGCAAGACACGTCAAAGACTGTTTGATTCATCACAACTTCAAAAATGTATTACCGGTACTTTCTTATTTTAATTGGATTTTACTCGAACTTTCACTGACCTGTTCCTCTCCTTTTTCTGTTTTTTATCAATACCAGGTAATTATCAGGGTGGATTTCCCCTTTAATACTGATGAGGCAACCCTAGGTATATAAGATCATATTAGTACTATTTCCTAACTCACCTCTTTCTAAGATACCTGTAAGTTCTCTGGATAAACTGTCACCATGCACCTGCAAGTACAACATACATCAAAAGAAAAAGAAAAGGGATAAATAGCTTGAAAGTATTGCAAGTATGATTGTATTGGCTGCAAAGGATCATCTTATTAGTGTGTTGATATATGTATGTCTTTAACCAAATGAGTATGGAGAATGCGTGTTTCTCCTCTTTAATTAACTGGAGCTTCCTGTAACAACAGGTGTCATATTCTAGTCTCTATATAGGTAACATAAAGTCAACTGAATAATGTATGAAGAAAATGATTACTTTCCTATTTATCTGTTCAATAGAATATAAGGACAACTACCCCATAGGAACACTCCTCCCTCCTACCCCCCTGCCCCCAGATAAAATGACCCAATTTAAATTTACCTTAATTCCCTTCAAAAATAATCAAGGGGGAACCCAAACTCATTGGTTTATTGTTCATAGTAGTTGTGCAGGAGGTATTTGTCACTATCCTTGGGGGAGGGGATGGGGTAGTTTTCCAGGGGTAAGTCATCTGGAAGATGTTTGTCCAGGGGGCCGGGACGCTGCTCTAGTATTACAGTGGAACCTCATTATAATGAGGTTCTTGGGACCATGGAAATTACCTTGTTCTATAAGGAATCATGTTATATCAGGAATATTGTCATATCAGGGTAAACAAATCAAAGAATGTAAAGAGCTGGGACCAGCAAAATCACCTTGTTATAACAGATACCTTGTTATATCAGAGCTCATTATAATGAGGTTCCACTGTATAATGTTTGATGGGACTTTGTTTTTCAGATCACATAATGAAGGGAGAATACTTACCCTGTTGGCATGGAGATGGAATGTTGTATACATGATGATTTCAGCCTGTAGGCATGCTTTGATAACATCCTCTGATGTACTATCATGATGTATTACAATATCAATACAACCTAGGAAATAGTCATACAAAAACATTAAATAAGCAATTGAAAGTAGTTTATATCAGCATTTTTTTTTCAATTTTTTTTTTTTTCAGCACCAATAAATAACAACATTTATTTTGCATTCCACATATTTCAAATACCTCTATGAGGAGAAGAAAGAGATAATATAAGAAATAAAATAAAAATGTAATAAAAATAAATGAAGTACAATAGACTGGTTTTTACAACCCATGGCCAGTATAAATTATAAAAATAGATTTGTACCAAATCACTAGAAAGGAATCTAGCATGATGAGGAAGAAGCAATTTTGACAACTGTTAATCAAAAATATATTTCTTCATTGATTTAACTCTGAATTCATGAATTCCATGAATATCATTGAAAACAAAGCAGGTAGGTAGAAACAAGGGCTTACCTTTTTTCACGTCCAAACGCAACAAAAACTTTTCCTGTGCATTGCTTTGTAAACACATCTCAAGTTCCGCCATTCTGATACCTAATTTGCTTGGGGGAAAAATACAAATTTTGGATTTGATTAGTACAGAGCAAAAGGGAAGAAAGCTCGCAAGATAAGTCACAGAGTCGCCAATTTGTGTTGATTGATCGCAACTTTTAAAAAAATATAACTTTCTTATTTTTAATCGGAAATTTCACTGACCTGTTCCTCTCGTTTTTCTGCTTCTATTAAAACCAAGTTAATATCAGGTTGGACTATAACAAAAAAAAATTACCTCTATCAAGTGTGTCAAATAAACCATGGACTGCTGGTGACATGCAAATAGTTTGCTATGATCAATACTATGTTTTCAGATAATTGTACAAAGCAGAGCTTCAGCTCACAAATCGATGTCTGTAATCTGGATGCATTTGTATTGTCTTGTATACGAAGCATTTTTAAAGGCCAATGCACGAATATTGAACCAACTACAACCAAATTTTGCAAACAAACAACAAAATGAACAGAGATATATGTAAATTCAGAAATTTGAATAGTAATTGGCCGAGGTCCTGTACGATCGGAATTGCATGGTATTACAACCCTTCCAGTCATAGAATAGAGACGAAATTGGCTACCAGTTGGTGGCCAGTTGTGCGACTGCTTTGACATCACTAACGTTCAGAGCTGACCAGGCCTTTTCTCTCACAGAAAAAAATCACAACACCCTGTATTTTCTCAATTATTTTTCAAGTGACAATCAGAGACCTCAAGCAGGAATTTCATAAGAAAATGGTCAAATGCAATTTCTTCCAAAATCCCGTCCGAGTCAGTTTTGAAAGAGTGAAGTGGCCTTAAAGGGAAATCCAACCCAAAAAGACAACTACTCCAAACGAAAGCAGAAAAATCAGAGAAGCAAACTGATGAAAGTTTCAATTAAATCTGACTAAATGTAAGAAAGTTATGAATTTTCGAAAGTTGTAATCACTATACGCATGGGCACTTCAAATTGGCTGAAGTGGTAATATCAATGTGATGTAGTGCCGGACTACTTTCCCATCTGATCCAACATATAAAATGACTCAAATTTAAATTTTTCAAAAGTTCATGGCTCAGGAGGGTCTATTCTTTTTAGAGGACCTATAATAATATGCTAGCTATAATATATTTTGAGTAGTGCCCCAAGAGAGAAGGAACTAACCGAACTACCAATTTGAGGTTTGCATAGACTTAGTGATCTCATATTTCAAACATTCATAACTTCCATACGATTGGTCCGATTAATTTCAAACTTTTGCCATTCTGTTTCTGTTAATTTTCTGCTTTCATACAAATCAACTTATTACAAGGGTTAGATTGCCATTTAACATGACTATTGGAATGTGCAATTGACACTTCAGCAAACTTACGTTTGGGCTACTGTACGGAATGGCACACCAAGATTGAGCTTCAGAGGTCGTGTGAGCCCTGTAGAAACAAACAAATGGGTTGTAAAAATCTGTTCTTTTAACCTGGTGACTACTGAATTCTATCATCCCCATAGGCTTAGTACAGGGGGGTGTTTCACAAAGATCCTAAGTTGAACTTATCTCTAAGTTGGACTTAACAATTATGGAAAGCCGTTAGCATCTTTGAAAATATTTTGTAAAAGTTTTTTTTTAAAGGCATAAAATGTTGATTCAAATCATTCATATTTTCTATTATCAAGGAAATTTCATGTTCTTGATGTGGAATTTTTTGGACATTCTAAAATACTTGAATTTTTGCTTTTGAATATATTTTATTTGAAGGCTACAAATGGCTCTCCATAATTTTTAAGTCCAACTTAGAGTTAAGTTAGACTTGGGATCTTTGTGAAACACCCCCAGGTCCCATCTGTCACCCGCAGGTAAAGGGTTACTGTAATGTACAATAACAGCAGTAGTGATGTCACTCCAATGGTTTCTTTGACGATTGCCTGTCCAGAATACTCATACATGTATCAAAGACATCGGCAATGTCAAATATACATATAGGACAATCAGATATCAGGTTTCCAATCATTTTGTGAAAACAAAATACCTGATTTTGTCATGTGTTTTACCCTGATGGAGTTCCAAATTCCAGGAGCACAGTTTAAACTTATTTACAGTTTAACTTGCTACATGCCACACAAAGAATATCCCTATGCCACATTGTGTATATCATGGCATAGATAAATGGATACTAAATATACCATAGATATTTCCAGGGCAAGACTAATTATCATGGAGCTAATCAAGACTGGCAATTAGTAATTTTTCAAAAACCATATAATTGTGTAGCACAAAGCAATCTTTCTATCAATTGGGACTGTTTTCGGCAAAATTACACAGGTGGCAAACAAGGGACTATGCAGAGGCGACGAAAGCAAGTGAAGTGTTAAGATGCTAACATAGTCAATCATCTGGTGGATATGCTGTTTGAACTTGACAAGAGACTAAGTATTATGACTACCGGTATTAAATATTCTGGGGGGCAAATCAAATTCCCTGATTTTCCCTGATTTGAATAATATATTTTTTTCTCGAAATTCCCTGACTTTTCCTGACTGGAAAAAGATGAGAATAAGGAAGAAGAATAAGAAAAGAAAAATATTGGAGTATCTAATCAGTCTATCACCACGATATCTGATAATGGCATTTATATCTACAACAGCTTGCGAATACTAATAACTTCTGTAAATTACATGTAGTTCAACCCCAAACTTTTGCATCTTAAAGACACATAGAAGTCAGCTCTCATGGGGAATTTGACACCGTTCGGGTGTTTACCCAATAACAGGTGTTGTCAATCACCAGGGTTAGCCTTCAGTTTTATGACCATTCGACCTTATGTAATGCTTTGCTTTCCCTCACTCGATCTGAAGCGGGATCCGAAGCTAGACTCTCCGAGAGATTAGGGGGTAATTCTTGACTGGCCTACGGGTTTGCTGTGTGCAGATTTGTACTCCAATTAATGTTATTTCCACCAAGTCTGGTGTCAGTGAATTATGGCCTTCTGCACATGGAAAATGACGATCCACTCTCTTTAAGATTGTAGGTCATCAAATGAGCAAGTGTTACATAACTCCTATCCTTATCTTTTTCTGGCAGAGGACCTACTTTGACTGAAATGGAGATGACTTACACATGTGGTTTCAACTTACTCCATATAACAGGTTCTCTACTATTCACGGCATCAGGTCCAGACATACTGAAATAAGAACTGTGAAGGTAGTCCTGGACCAGGATGTGGAACCGGGACTGATTCAGTGTTTCCATGACGACACACGTCACTGCTCGGTAATTGGCGTAGAGGTGGAGACAGGTGCAGAAAAAGAAAAGAGCCCATGTCAGTCTGAAAAGAAAAAAAGAAAGATATCTATGTTAACCTCTGTGTCTGCATGAACTGAATAATAAGAATAATAATATTCCGCTTTTATAAAGCGCTTAATACATCGATGATGTCTCTAAGCGCTTAACAGATATATTATTATCCCGGTCATCTGATTCAGGGTTACCCGCACACAATGTATGCACATTCATGTAATGAAAAGTCAATTACAGCGATCCATCAAATGTTAAAAAGTTTAATAAAGCTTACAGTACTTACCTTCCTAGAAACACACTCCTTCCTTTTCCGTGACCTTTTTACTATCGTGTAATATTTTTGATTAAGAACAGTGAGGTAATTGAATGTGATGATAATGCTTTTAACAACAGTTTTTTTTTAAATATACTTTATAAATACAATCTTATCAATGTAATATAATTTATGTATCTTTTACATTCAATTTTACATGTTTTCTTATGTTACAATTTGAATATATTGTATTTTACTTGCACTGTAAAAACATGTACAATTCAGTCTGTGACTGCTAATTTTGTTTTAATAATAAACCTTGATTGAATGGAATTGGAATGAAGGGGTAATGCCATAGTCACAACAGCCCATGCATCTCTCCGCATCTGGTCTAGGAAGGGTTCCGAAAGAAATCCCTGCATCAGAAGTACGGGTTTGCAAGTTGTGTCAAGGTACGCAGGAGCACACAAGCACCCTAGGGAGGCCCCTAGACATGTCCAAAGAACTGGATGTGTGGTCACAATTGTTTGATGCACATAGGTGATATATGTGCAGCCATTGTACTCCTTGTAAACATCACACTGTCTTCTTGCGAACATTGCAAGGGCTCCTTGCGGTGATCTCAAGCAGCTGTGTGGTGCCATACGCAACTATGCAGAGCCTTAACACATCCCATGGCAGTTGCATGGCGCCTGCAAGGGGGTTGCACAATGTAAGGACTTATGAATCGCTGGAGTTGGCTTAAAGAGGAAGTCTACCTCGATATTGAGTTGGTTTTTAATCAAAGAAGAAAAATGAGAAGAGAAGGTCAGTGAAAGTATGAGCAAATTCAGATTACTAATAAAAAAGTTGTGAATTTTTTAAGTTGCGATCAATCAAACACAAATTGGCAACTCTGTGATGTATCTTCCAATTTGTCTTGTACTAAAAAACTTCAAGAATCTATATTTTCCGTCAAGAAAATTGTCAGTTATACATTCACCCTAAATATAATTATTGCACATATTTTTTTAAACAACCCCTGTTTGAGACAAATCTATTCTGTCATTAATAACTAAGAAAATGAAAGTTTATGAGATTTTCTGTACAGGGCAAATTGGAGAGGAGCTCGCAAGATACGTCACAGAGTTGTCAATTTGTGTTGGATTGACCACAACTACAAAAATTCATAACTTTCTTTTTTTTAATCGGTTTTTGCTCAAACTTTCAGTGACCTCTTTCTCCCATTTTTCTGCTGCTGTTAAAACCAACTTAATATCAGGGTGGACTTCCCCTTTAAGACGCGAATGCAGATGCGCACCCACACATGCAAGAAGACAGACAAGGAGTTGTGACCACAGTTTTAACACTGCAGAAGGTACATTCCAAGTTCTACAGTGACTTACAGAATGTTTTTGGAAGCTATTGGAGTTATGATGAGGCCTAAACAAAGAGCTGCTAAATTCACCAATGTTTCCTGCAAAAAAAACAGATAGAGAGAAAGAGATATAGACTAACTTAGTATCTCTAAGCATGAATATCTGAATAATTGAAGGCAACTTTCTCAAACAGAGCCGTACAATAACATTTCTAGACAGTTTAACTGTCTAGTAACTTAAGCGAAATTTTGAGCTTTCTGAGCCCAGGACAGAAGGTTATACCGGGAAAGTAACAATAAAACAATAACACTGCAAAAACTCCTGACAAAACTACACAATTCGTAATTATGATCTTTGAATGCTTAGCTGACTACAACCCTCAACATTAATCATTTTTTTGTTTTCAACTTGATGCATGTTACCCTCTGTAACCCACACAAATAGCCGAGGGAAATGCCCACCACAGGAAACAGGGTTTCCCCTTGGATGGGGAAAGGAATTTCCCTTAGGTGAGAAAGGGAATTTCCCTCAATAAGGGCTAATTTAGATATGATACAGTAACCCCCAAAAAAAAAATGTTGCATTTTTTTTACTTGTGTGAAATTAATGGCAACTGCGTGCAACAAAGGACTTGTGAGTATTCACTAAGCTCTGTGTTATAAGACATACAAATGTGATGGGTATTACACTTTACTTCATCACTAAAAAAAACTAAAAAACAATGCCACGATTTGCCAACAATTTTTTTAGGGGATGCCCCTGCATGCTTACCTGACTACCATCCTTGGCAGACACATCAGCCATGTTCCTCCCTTGTCATTCCCTGTAACCCCTAGCCCTACCATGGATTGCGGTAATACCTTGACTTAGAACGGGGAATTCCCTCCACCAGGAAGGGAATTTCCCTTGCTTGCTCACCTGACTACCATCCTTGGCAGACACATCAGCCATGTTGTTCCTCCGAGCTTGATGCATGGTGAGAGCGGCTCTCGTCGCTCCCCCGGCGACCCCTACCATCGACTGAAAATAAAGAAAAACATGATCCATATAATATCTCTCATGTCGCTTTAGTTACAGGGGAAGTTCACCTGACATAGGATTGGTTTTAATAGAAGCAGAAAAAGGAGATGACCAAGTATGTGAAAGTATAAGCAAAATCCGATTAAAAATAAGAAAGTTATGAATTTTGAAGTTGAGATCAATCAAACACAAATTAGCAACTTTGTATCTTGCGAGCTCCCTCCCATTTGCTCTGTACACAAAATTTTGTAAACTTTCATTTTCTTAGTTATTGATAACAGAATAGATTTTTTTCATACAGGGGCTGTATAAAAACATATTTCCAACAAATATATTTAGGGTGCATGTATGCCTCAAAATTTTCTCTAGGGCAAAAATAGAATGTCTGAATTTTTAGTACAAAGAAAATGGGAGGGCAAAAGAAATAAACAACATAAGGCTGTTTCAATACTCCCGGAGAGGGCAGTATACTTACTTTGAAAAGTGATGACACACAGGCAATGATGACAAAGTACTGCGGAAAGAAAACAGAGACAAGCTCTATACAGAGTGCCGCATCATTCATGATGTCTGCAAACAATCTGCATGGATAAAAAAGAATAGAAGTAGTCTTTAAATTCATATACAATCAATGCATCATATATATACAATTTTGCTATTATAAGTGCACTATGATGTCAACTTATAATTTTAATCATAATTTCAATCATAATTTGAAATAGTTTTACCTCTTTGTAATAAATTCACCCTTTTCGTTACTCTTTAACCATATGTATACAACTGGATATTTAAGGGAGTAAGAGAGAATGGGTCAGATGGGGGATGGGGAATGGGGGATCTCAAGAAATCTTTGAAAGCAAGAAGGGGAAATGGAGATAGAGATGAAAAAAATGAAACTGAAAAAGAAAACCCCCCAACAAAAAAAAAAATTCTTACCTCCATCTTTTTGCATCACTATCCAGGCTCGACCTAAGAAGACAAAAGGGGGGGGATGCACCATAATTTAATCTATATATTTGAACCATTTCTCACATTAGATATTTAGTGCAATTTTTCAAAAAGGAATATAAGTATAATGAAAAGAGAAACTTGTCAACGAGAATGCATACAGGACATCTCACAAATTCTTGGTTGGCACTAGTGAATACTGCCTGATTAATTCACCCAAATGGATATAATTTGATTTTGGTATATACACACATTCCCCATAGACTTGAGCATGAGTTATCTCAGGCTCAGTATGAAAATGGTTAAACATACTATTCCACATTCTGACATAGTCATGAAATTATTGAATTGTTCATAAATTGTTTTTAGAATGTAGTATATATATACGGTATACAAGTGTACAACAACAAAATGCAACTGACCCTTGGTACCAAGCAAATACGATTCTGCCAGTCATACTCGTGCCATCTATAAAAGAGAAACATCATCAAATTAGAAATACTTCATATAATCACTACTTTCATTATTATTCTGAACATATGCTTCTGTTTTATCTCATAGAAGCTACCAACAAAGAAGACCGAACTATAACTGGATTTTGAAAGAGACAATGAAATAGGATTACATGTATATATGGAATTTTCAAAATGTATATATATTTTTCCTGATTAACGATCACGGACCAGCTTGTGAACATTAAAATTGAAAATGCAAGGTGCTGTGAGACTTTCAGGCTCAGAAAAGCCGTGATCTACTGTAAATTGCAATCGTGCAATACTGGGTACACAACTATCTACTGACAGAAGTGAAAGGTAATCATATCATTTTGAGAGATGTCCCTGTACCCTTATAAAGAAGACCTCTTCCTCTACCACCATCCATCATCAATATTGTGAGAACGATTTCTTTATAGGGAATTCAAGTCTTCTCACCACTGCCCATAGCTGAGAGAATTCCAAATTCCTCTTTCAGTCAGTCCAAAAGAATGAAATGCTAGCCCATCCCCTCCATGGGAAGAAGAATCCTATTCCTAGTTTTTCTATAATGCGCGATCCATATCCTCACTACCTGTACCATTATCCCTCTCCCCTCTTCTTCCCATTCCCCCTACCATCATCCAACCCCCCTTCCCACCCCTGCAGTAAACCAAATCCCACAGTATTACCTCTGAGTAACCATGTGATCGTAGCAGCGGCAGCAGAAGCAGACTCGTCTCCTACTCCTACACCCTTCAGCATGGCATGTGTTGACAGAGTCCCTGTGATGCTGCTACTGAAAGCCTACAAATCACAGACAGAAAAGGAGATAAGGATCAAGATATTATTGTTCTACTTCTATTATTATTATTATTATTACTATTTTCATTTGAAACCACATTGAACCCATAAGAAATCCATGCCGATTGCAAACTAAACCATTCAGGAGGAGCATCAGACTTTTGAAGAAAACTGTTATTAAAAGGCTCATTAATACGTGGGACTATGAAGAACATGCGCTGCTGCACTGGTAAAAGAAAACATAAAAATCAATGTAGGATTGAATTTACTTATATTTGTCAAATGACATGAGTGAGGGTCTTTTGAAATATACCGTAATCTTTTTACAAGTTCAGAGTTTCTAAGATGAAAATGGAGTACCTACACATTTATTTCTCCCTTCCTGTTGAATTTAGTCAATGTACATCTTTTTATTTCTAGTTTTTTCTACCAATCTAAACAGCTTTTGTCGAACCAAAGATTGTGGGTTCGAATCCAACCCAGGCGGATGACTGAAGCCTGAGTTGTATGTTAACGTGCCCCTCAAGTTTCATAGATGCAGGATATGTTAAGTGGAAAACACTCTGTCACTCTGATAGGAAGTTAAATGAAGATCCTGTGTAGAGGGGAGTCACCACCTTCGCACTACTCGCATGAGAGTAGGGGGAAACCCTGGTGTAGTGGTCCACCTGCACACCCCCAATCAGTTATACCTGGAGGAGAGACCCAAGGGTTACAGGGATTCAGTTCGCTGTTTGCCTCCCAGGCAGGCACAGGTGACACCAAATACTTAATCATAAATAATAATACAATCTCACTGGTACAGCTTTGTGGGAGTACCAGGTTATCAAAGCGAAGACATCCTGAAGCATATTACCTGTACAGTGTCCCATATCTGGTATTCTAGGTAGTCCTTGCTCACACTGTCTGGATACCCTTGTGGTAGAAACACAACCTGCAATAGGATGACAAGGAAAAGAAGGATTCCAACAGATCAATCAAAACACCATTGAGTGAAGAATACATGTCTAGAATATAGATATTAAAGAAAATCCAACCTTGATAGCAAACTACTCCAGAAGAAAGCAGAAAAATCAGACAAGTAGACTGGTCGATACCGTGTACTGTTAGATCTCATGCATTGTAAAAGCGTTTTCTCCCCCCTTTCCATCTCATCTCTCCTCTCCCTCTCTTTCTCTCCCCCCTCTCTCTCTCTCTCTCTCTTTCAAGTTTTCTTTTTCCACTCTCTTTTACACTCCCTCCTGGCCTCCTATTCTACTACTCTCAATCCAAGTTCAGCTCTACGTTTTCCATTTTTCCCCTTCCCTTCTCTCTCTAGACCGAAGATTTCTGTCTCTTTCGTTCGTTAGCCTCTGATTTGGGTAGGGTCGGCTCCTCTCTTTAGAGACAGAAGCCGACCATAGGCGCTCCTGTGAAAACATTTTGGCCATTTATGGCCAAAACTCTTTGCCCAAAATACTACATTTTACCCGATGCATATCCGATGCATTTATTATTATTAATTAGGCCTAGGCTAAACTACATCGGTTCCACTTACCAGATTGACTGCATTTAAGGGTCTTTTTCGCATCGCGAAAATGAGCTCCGTGTTGAAATTCTTGCAGCCGTATTTTTAACTGTTACTGCGCATGAAGGAAGATGGCGTCATCCATTCACAGTAACAGTTAAAAATACGGCTTCAAGAATTTCAACACGGAGCTCATTTTCGGCGATGAAAATCCGGAAAAAAGACCCTTAAATGCATCATACAGTCAATCTGGTAAGTGGAACCGATGTAGTTTAGCCTAGGCCTAATTAATAATAAATGCATCGGATATGCATCGGTAAAATGTAGTATTTTGGGCAAAGTTTTGGCCATAAATGGCCAAAATGTTTTCACAGGAGCGCCTATGGTCGGCTTCTGTCTCTAAAGAGAGGAGCCGACCCTACCCAAATCAGAGGCTAACGAACGAAAGAGACAGAAATCTTCGGTCTATTCTCTCTCATGCTTCCTTCCTCTTCACCCTTTATTTCTCTCTCTCTCTCTCTCTTCTCTCGATCTCTCTCTCTCTTTCTCCCTCTCTTTCATTCTGGACTGAAAATCACTATACTTCTGTCTCTACAACCTGCCACACTTATTCATGTGACATTCTAATCAGGCCAACTAGAAACTGAAATTTTTTGATTAAAAATTTTTAAAATTAGAATAGTCTAATTCTTCTAAATAAAAAATGCTTTGACCTTTGTAACTTCACGGTCGCGGTAGTACGCCTGTAACCATAATTTCCCACAATAAGAGGTCTCTTCAATGCTAGTCAGCCCAAACGTAGAAAATGCTTAATCAAAAGAGAAAAAAAATACCTAACGGTATAGGCTTAGCTGTACTTATCAAGAAAAATAACCCGTTACATAAAACCAACAAAAATAACCGCACGTGGGGCTAATCATTGGAAATTGGCAATGATTGATATCAAGTTTTCAGCCTTACCCGTAAGAAGTGCAGAATAGATGACAGCCCTCTGTTACCGGATCGCGACTCTGATATTGTGCCATCATTTTTACACAAATAATCTCTTGGATCTGACTTAGATCCGTAAGTTTCTCGACATATCAACGTGTCCATTCTTCTCCAGCTTGCCATAACCTTCGCGAACTGCAGCCACGGCTCGGCGCGCGCTGGCCGGTACGGTCGATCGTGTAGGTGCTCTGCATCATGGCGATACTGATCTCAGTAGCCGCTCCGAGGTCTCGTTACTCTTGGATCATCTAGTCTACAGTAATATGAACTTGAACTTGAACTATATATATATATATATATATATATATATATATATATATATATATATATATATACCATTAAAATACATACAAAGTTATACAAAACAACTTAAGGGATAAAAGCTAGGAACCAGAAAAAATATAATCATGTGCAATAAAATTTAAACTCACAATTATAACTCCCTGATTAAATCAAGTGATCTGGTATTTTATAGGCCTATACATGCAGTATACTCCAAGTTGAACATATGAAAACATATATTGTCTTGATCATATGAAGAAGAATATTGCTTGGTGAATTTACCGTTCCTTTTGAACAAAACTTGAACTGAAACTAAACATCGAAAATGTAAGAAAAAGAAAAACCGAAAAGTACACTTATCTAATATCTAGCTAGTACTAGTATCCGATATCGAAAATATGGTTGCAAATGCAGTTACTAAAAATAGCCTATATGTTTCGAAGTAGGATCTATATTAGATCTAGATACCTCATAACCACTGAAGAAAACAAAAAGGCAAATCTCTAAACTCCTTCACTCGTCTGGTCATTCAATTTTAAGGATCATTCTTCAGTCATCTCAAAAATTGCAATTCTCATATATTAAATGCAAGGGCCGCTAAGTCTGCCTGGACAAAGCATATTTCCTTATTCCATAAACTGTGACAAACTACATGCCTAAAACTTACTATGCTAAGAATTGTCTTTATATAATTGTTAATGATCATTATATATATATAGGCCTAGAATCAAAGGATCAATTGGTTTGTGTCTATGCATGCTGCTGTTGTTACAATTTTTTGTCCTCGTTCCTTTTATCTTTAAAAAAAGCCCGGGGGGTCACGACTCACATATTAAGACCAGTGCCGGACATACGTGGGTGTGCCGCTCTAATGGGTCACTTTTTCACACAAAAATCCCTAAACATGGGTCCCATTTTTAACAAAAAAATATCCCTAAACATGGGTCCGTCAGTTTTTTCAAAATTTCCAAAATTTTCGGGCGTTTGCATGGCAAACAACCAAAAATTGTGAAAAATGGGCTTTAATTACTTCGAGAAAATCCCCCAAAATGACCCTTAAAAATGGGTAGGGGTTTCGAGGCTTCAGCGGCACACCCCCGTCTAATTAAACCAAATCTGTGTGCCCCTCCCCGAAAAAGGACTTGTTTGAGGATTTCGATGTACTTGATAACTGACAACATTTATATTTATATTTTTCTTGTTTGTGATAGATATAATTATGATAGAAATAGAAACTCTATTACATTCACATTTATCAGTATCTTGACGATAAGGTGAGTCTTTATAATGGCATGTTTATTTTTAGTTATTAATAATAATATTTATTTACGTTATCTTGTGAATTCTATAACATCAATATTTAGTCATAAGAAATATAATGAAACAAATTTAGTGTCACCTGCATGATTGCAGTAATCGATTTACCAAGCTTCCTCTCTCTTTTTCGTATGCGGCATTTATGTATTTAGTACCGCTGGTAACATAATTCATCATCATCTTGATTCAATGTAAACTTAAGATATTGATTTTTCTTCGGCTAACAAATAAAAAGACAGAAAGAAAAGAAAAATATTGCAGTATGGCAATGGTGATAACGGTAAATGCAGACTTCACAAGAGTTGAACCTAGTGGATACCAGCGTGTTACTAACATGATCTTGTTATTGTGATTATTATAGTAGGTATATATAGGCCTATTATACGTACGTTATTTTGGTCAACTTACATCTTTGATTCCGAAAAGTGTAACAAACTTGTATTTATAATAACGACATAGTTTTTGAACGTATACTAGCAAAATTTCAAAGGTAGATGTATAATCATGAGTTATGTTATAATCATTTCTATCAGCGGTTAGACGAGACGCGTTTTTTGAGGCCAACCGATGTCCTCTGTTAACAAGACATCTGCACCAGTGAACACGCCTGCCCTTCAAACTATGCTGCTTCCACCAATATAGGCCATTTTTTGTAATGTAATCAAATAGATAGTGAGTAAATCTAATTAAGAGGGACGGATCGCATAACATGAAGAGAGAGTGAAATAAAGAAAGACTGCAGGGGGGGGGCAGAGTATAGAGGAGGGCATTTCTCCGCTCTCTCTCCTGTAGTCCACTTAATTCTCAATCAAGAATTTACAGTGTAACTATACCCTGTCAAAGATTAACAGGACAATAATAAAGTCCCTCTTCTTAAGCATTAAACTAGTTCATTCGTCAAACTCACAGGGTCATAAACCCTTTAGTAAATATTGATGCATGATATCCTATACTGCGCGCCTTTTAAGAAACACACGATGTACAGTATACATGTGTAGCTTATATACCAACAGATTTAACTTGGATTTTGATGGCCTGACTACCGTGACTCTACTTCTACCTTTCATACTTGTCTTAATTGTTCATACATGTATAGGAAAACGTGAGCGTTTGCACCAATGGAAGATTAAAATTGGATTAACATACATACATGTGACGAGATTGTGCATAGTACGGAATAAATGGTAACGTGAAAGGACATTATAAATATCCAGAATATTAGATGTGAGTATATTGTTATTCTACCAAAGAAACCCACTGCTGATGTCATGTCATCTTTAATTTCCTCTTTCGAATTGTTAGTAACAAACTTCATCGGCATACACGTCGGGGGCTATAGGGGACAGCTCCTTGAATAATGTTGAAATTACCATTATTCGGAAAACATTAACCTATTCCGGCAGCACCGAGGTCTATGTATGTTCGTTTACATCTTGCATAGGCCTATTGCGCTTCCAATTTAAAATTTCAAAATTGATTTGAACGTTTCAGTGTACATTAAGTGACTGTCATACAATAACAACAACAACAACGGTCTCAGTTTTAACTCAATCGCTTTCCTCCCTCGCTAAACTTAGAAAATAGAAAATAAATTTGAATAAAACTATGAGAAGACATTCATTCATCACCGTTTTTATGATTAAAAGAAGAACCAACTTTGTCAAGATGACCTGGAAATGTATTGTTCGAACATTGGGCCAAGGCGCTTATTAGTATGCTCAATGTATTTTGGTTCCTTTGATTGGATGCAAATTTGAAGTTACAGTCGAGTTCTGGACTTCTGGTCATGCTGTAATTCTCAAAGAAACTCTTTGGATCGCAATGGGGAAACTGTTAATCATAATTATAGTAAATTTAAAAACAAAATAACTTTCTTATTTTTCATCCAACTGCATTCAAACTTTCACCAGTCTGTTTCTTTTTTGTGTTGCTCTCTTTTACAGTAGTTGTCTATTAAGGCTGGATTTCCCTATAATTACCTTTGATACTCGTTTTTCCGAAGGTCCATTCCGAAAGTTTTTTATGACGAAGGTTCATAATTCCGAAAGTTCGTATTTCCAAAAGGGAAATAGGATTCATAATAATAATAATAATAATAGTGGTTTTTGTATAGCGCTCATGTCTGTCGAACTTGACACTCCTGGCGCTCCACAATATTATTATTACCCCGGCTTTAGCCAGGCTGCCATTATGGCGCTCTAGCATTTTAATTAATTAATTCCTACCAGGTACCCATTTACCTCACCTGTGCCGACTGTGGCAAATTTAGATTAATGTCTTGCCAAAGGACATTAAGTCTGAAAATGGAATTGGGTTCATCATTCCAAAAATAAAATAGGGTTCGTCATTCCGAACTCCGAAGGTTCATAATTTCGAAAATAACATAGAACCTTGTATTATTTTTCAGAATTACGAACGTTTGGCAGAAAGAACCGTACTTCATTTTCGGAATCACGAATCCCCTTCTATGCGAAATTTTCTCTTTCGGAATAACGAAACTTCGGGAAAACGAATGCCCCCCATTTGAATACAGCAAGACTATGCAGATACGGCTATCTGTGGTGTGTTTGCTGACGGTAATATCTCCTGTTCTCACTCAAAACTGGCAAGGTAAGCTCACATTGTCATCGTCGTCGTCAACACAATCACCAACATCATTGTCATGTATCGTCATCATCGATATCTTCTTCATCATCAGGAACATCATCGTCATCATGATTATGATGATTATCATCATCATCAACAGTTTCATTGTCATCGTCTTCAATATTGGCATCATCACCATCAACACCATATTGCCATCATCGTCATCAGCAACATCATCATCCTCGTCGTCATCATCGATCATCATCAACAATATCAAGGTCAAAATCATTATCATCTTCATGAACAAATATATCCTGTGTGATATCCTCACAACTTTTCCAATCTCGATCATACCTTTACCTTTCTGCTCTCCGTTTCACGTCATATTTAGTGTATATACACAAACCCAAATATGAATGTATGATTAGTATAATGATAAATATTTCGCTGGCTGATGTTCTATTCCTGTTATGATGAATATACTACAATGTCATAAGCGTATTGTCGAGAAAGTAACTCCCGCGGAAGAAGTGAATTGCGATTTACCAATTAGCTCAGATATAAGTAATAATACCATTGTTAATGCTCAATATATTACTCATTGCGGATGTAGTATGAAAAATAATATCGCTAGTGATATTCGTTTGTCTCGCAATGTATGGTCAACAAGGGATCTAAAAGATCACGACGTTTCGTGCGCCGCCGCAACACTTCGTCACCTCGTCACCTGACGAAGTGTTGCAGCGGCGCACGAAACGTCGTGATCTTTTAGATTTCTTGTTGACCATACATTGCGAGACAAACGAATATCACTAGCGATATTATTTCGATAATACCATTGTTTGTTCGCACACTTTGAAGTTGACGGTTGATTTATCAAACGTCTTAAATCTTGTCTGGAACCAGGGAGTTTAGTCAGGATTGACGCACAGAACTGTAAAATATATTTTAGTCCTGTGGGTTGACCCCGTCATCAGTTGGTTATGCATTGTGGGACATGGCTGTCGACAAATGGGGACACTATGAGCAGCAGATGGCAGTATACATAAATCTAAAATAGTATCAGTAGAATATAATTCCTTTAAAGGACTTAATGAATTTATGTTTCTGAATCACCCTGTCGTTTCACATAGCAAGACCCGACGACTGCGGTAGAAAATATGCAGGGATTAGCACACAGATCGTAGGGGGTGAGCCCGCAGAGGAATTTGCTTGGCCCTGGCAGGTTGCAATGCTTCAGAATGGAATACAGATATGTGGGGCTTCCTTAATTGACCCGTGGTGGGTCATTACTGCTGCTCATTGTGTGTAAGTATTCTAAGTTTCACGTTTTTAATTCAGATTTTTTTTTTTTTGAAAATGTGTTCTCCATGAACGTCGATATCATTGTTCTTTTTCAATTGATGCAATTTTTAGTTTTATACCATTTCCTTTGTTAGATGAATTAATTTGCCTATTAATCTTATTATCATTGATGTATATATTCATTTTGTATTTAATTATGTAGCATTTATGCATCTATACATTCATTTATTCATTCATTCATTATTCAAAGTTTTTTGTTTTTTGTTCGTGTATCATTTATTCATTTATTCATATTGATTAATTCTTTATCTAACTATTTATTTGATAATTTAATTGCTCATTTAACTTATATTTATCATCATTAGTAGCATTTTATCTTCATCATCACCATCCGCGTCATCGTCATCATCCTTTAGCATTTCTTTGCCTGTCAGGGACCCGTGTTACCTCTGCACGCCGCACGTCTTTGAGTTCCGAGTAGGCTCCATCAGCCTGACATCGAAAACCGATGTCACCCAGGTCCGTCGCGCATCCAGAATCTTCACCCATCCCGAGTTCGATCTCCTCGATGGCGACGAGGTTGATCACGACATCGCTTTGTTCATGGTGTCGCAGCCCTTTAATCTCACCCAAGATTATCGCGTGAATGCGGTTTGTCTTCCAACGGGGGATATGGATGATGAGTTCGGTGCTGGAAAGGTCGCTACGGTCACAGGCTGGGGTACCCTGCAGAGTGAAAGTAAGAAGAAAAATGATATCATCATATTTGTTTTCATTCATTTAGTCATTTATCTATTTATTCACTTGAAATATTTATTTATTTTATCATTTATTTAATTAATGCATACACGGTAAAAGTCCCAAACAGGGACATGACAGGTTTCCATTGGGGCCGTGTCAAACGAGGGGTTCGGGAAAAACATGCATTGATAGATTGAAAATATTAAACGAGTCTATTACCTTTGGTTGATTTTTTCGAAAGTCTTTGCGATCCTGCTCAAAGCTGATCTATATTTCTCCCATGCTCCAGAATCCGAGTTTCCTGACACCATGTATCAGGTGAACGTCCCCATCTACGACCAGGAGCAGTGCAACAAGTCCCTCAACGGTGAAATCACTGCTAACATGCTGTGCGCTGGCCTGCCAGAGGGAGGAGTCGATACTTGTCAGGTATAAAATACGTGCTGCACACGAGGCGTCATTATTTTGGCTGACGTAGGACTGCGTCAACGATTGGCACGGTCTTTGACACGTCATACGAAGGTCCCGGACATTCGGATGCTTCAATTGGGTATAACGCAGGTCATAACGCAATCAAAATGACGTCTGATGTGCTACGGAATATAGTTCTTAGCTTTAAGAATACTGCCTATGTGAGTTTTGGTAATTAGTCTCCAAAACATTTCGCCAGATTATATTATTGATCTAAGTTGATAAATAGCAAGATAATAGCAATACAAAGCTACCGTAATGTTTTATCTCACCCCATTCTCTCTCTCTCTCTCTCTATCCCTCCCTTTCTCGAGGAAATAATGAATTTACCTGACCCTGTATATGAAGTTATAGTAAATGACAGAATATACATTTTCAGAGAACGAAACGAAACATTTTACTGACGATGAATAATCAAGAAAAGACATGACTTGCGAAATATCAGACAAAAATTATTTGTCGAAAATGTAACATAGCTGAGAAATTGCAAAGAAATGTAAGAATGTATTTGAACGGACCTGACTAGTATTATTAACCCTTCTGCTGGTAAATTACGCGGAATATCAAAACGAATATCATACTTCCTTCATGATGATGATTGATTTGTTATTTTACTAGACTTCTAAGAAAGCATATTGTATGCTTGTAAGTAAGCACCCAGTGGACCGACGACTTAAAGTCCACTCCGAGGCACTTGGTAATGAGGATTAATGCCTTGCCAAAGGCACGAGCGCATTGACTTAGTTTCAAACCGAGGATCTCCTGCTTTATACGAGACCACTTCTCTACCACTGAGCCAACTCGCCTCCACATTTCAAAATCACACACTTTTCCATGCACACATTTCACATTTCCCCCCTTAGATATTGTATCCTATCAAAATCAAAGTATGTGTATGTTCATTTCTTTTAAAAGGGGGACAGTGGAGGCCCCCTGGTAGCACTTGGAGGAGGTAACAGCGACCAGTACTACCTAGTTGGTATTGTAAGCTGGGGTGTAGGGTGTGGTGATGCCGACTCACCTGGTGTCTATACCAGAGTTACCCGCTTCGAAGACTGGATCCTGCCGATCTTCAACAACAACTATACATTGGCTTCATGTAAGAATATTCTCCCCTTTGCTCTCCGAGAGGGAGTTATTAACCCATTGCCTCCTGGAACCTAGTGTTCCGTGTGTTAAGCCTATGGAAAGAGAGAATTCGGTAGTCAACTGGTAAATTGGAACCATTTTCCCCCCATTTTGAAATGATTTGTCAACTATGATTTATATTGTGATGCGATTATATATGTATTTTAACTTTTGTTAATAATATATACGTACCTAGTTTTTATATTCCTTTTTTTATTATGTTGAAGAAAAAAATGCAGAAATAAAATCAAACAAATAACAACAAATTAATTAAGGAAAGTGATCAGAACCAAACAGATATTATTACACGTGTACTATTATTATTCTTCCTTTATCCGCAGTGTCTCCGGATGGGCTACATTCAATTTTGAAACAACGTAGTTTGGAGGTGTCGTGGTACAGTGCTTCATTCACTTCACTCTCAATCCAAGGGTTGGGTGTTCGATCCCAGCCCAGCACTAATAGCCTTTGGCAAGACATTAATCCATATGTGCCACTCTCCACCCAGGTGTAAATGTGTACCTGGCCATTGCTGGGGTAATAATAATAATTGAGCAGTTACTGATGTGGCTACCCCGGGTAATCTACCGTGTTCATAATCATTATTATATACATCCTCAACACTGGATATTGACAGCTTAATCCCGTGCATGTTTTATATATATTTCAGATGTTCCGTGTGTTTGCCCAGAATCAATGTCTGCCGCAGTGATAGCAGGATTGACCTCGTTATCAATACTTTTAGCTGTGTCACTGGGCTTCAATACAGCGCTCACAATCATGTGGAAGAAGAAAAGCAAATCAGGTGCGAAATGTCATTTTTATGTTGAACGCATATCCTATGTCTTGCCTGATGCCATTCGAATCAGCGTAAGAATACATAACAATATGTTAAACTCTGTAAATTCCCCTATTATCACAATGCAAATAAAATTATACGCTAAACTCTCATTACCTGTTGTTAATCACGTTATAATTACCTCAATGAACGTGTAATGAGAGTGTCTAGGCTTTTTTTCTCCGGGTCACTTTAGATTTCCTTTTTTTTTAAATCATTATTTCTTTCGTTGACACAACTATTATTGTGAAATATTTAAGCACATTTGTATTGGTACGATATTATACTTATGATTACTTCATGGTAGTGATGTAGATTAAGATTTTTTAGAGTTGTAGTGAGCATGATGAATGTTCATTGAAAATTTATAGTACTGTCATAAGTCTTTTGCTCTAGATATATTAAATTATTGCAAATAACGAGCTTTATTTCCCTTTTTCAGGAGTTCAAGATGGCCGAAAGGGAGACATTGGACACGCTATGACAGACACAGAGGGAACATGATTATGCGCACACCTGGCGATTCTCTCTCTCTCTCTCTCTCTCTTGACATTTACACTTATAAGCCTCCAACCTAAATTTATTCCGTAATATGTCAACTGACTAATTATCATAATAAATCATAATAATTATTATTATATTGAGTTCTTGTATAGCGCACATAATCTGTCAGACTTGACACTCCTGGCGCTCCCGATTATTACCGTGGCTTTAGCATGGCTGCCATTACGGCGCTCTAGCATTTCAAGGAATTAATTCCTGCCAGATACCCATTTACATCACTAGTTATCATAATAAATCATTGCTATTGCCCTTTCTGTCCATCATGATATCAATAGAGATGTGATTTTGCTGGATGAAAGTAATGTAACGAATATTATTTTGAAAATAAAATACTGTAAATAGTACTTCATCATTTCACTTTTGTTGTTGTTTTTTGTTGTTTTATTTTACTATTAATGATAAAAAGATAGATTGTACTTCAAGAATAAACTGATGGTAACAACATAGAGAAAATTCTAAGAAATCGATGTCATATTGAACAAAACAATTTCGAAGTGCTGAATTTACGATTATCGGAACGTCAGGATGAAACTGTTTCTAAAAACTGTACATTTATTTTCATTACTATAGAAATATTGTAGAATAAACCTACGATCTACCCCAAAATCTCAATTGGAATTAGGTTAGGGTTGTACATTTTATTAAACTGATTGAAACGACTGCTTTATTAAAACAGAATTGACGTCAAAAGATGCATTATTTCTGGTCATTGTTCTTGGCCTATTCCATTCCATTTGTAATGTATTTTCTAACAGTTACTGCACTATTATTACACATTAAACGAACCTTCAAATCATTGTTAACTTGGTTTAACTCCTACAAAGTTACAAACATAGATGGCGCTGCCAAAAAGGGTAAACGTAATCATCAATGTCTTCAGCATCATCATCGTCATCAGCATATGTTACATGTTTACTACAACAACAAAATAGAGACACAATGCAAAGATAAGTGATACTTCATGATGTTTTTATTCACCCTTCACTAACGTGTATGCAATCTTGACTGATGTTCTATAATTAGCCCTAGTAGACAGGGCAGTAGGATTGAAAGACAAAAGGGAAATGGAAGAAGGAGCTTCAACACACGGTCATTACATGTTGATTGATAGAACCCCTCTCGTGCGCACATCTTTTTTTTTTTTTCTTTTTTTTTTACTATGGTGGTTTAAAATTGTCTTAATTCGATGATTCCAGGCTCTATTACAAATGTGGTATTGTATGTAATGGGAAAATTTCCCTATTTATGATGTATTACAATCATCAATGATTATTTGACAAAAATGTTGATGGAATGAGTTTGGTTTCACTTTTTTAAAGAAAAACACCGTAGAACGTCGACGTCTCTGAGCGTTGTCAGTTGATTATTGCCAGTTGATCAGATACAGGCTTGCCCGCACATATTCAATTCCCTGGGCCGGAACACTCCGGCCAGGCGCCATTTTACAGAGGTTCACAATGCTGAGCCGACTACAATGACTTTCGCAGGTACCTTTTAACACCTGGGTGGAGAGAAGCAATGTAGATAAAATATCTTGCTTATGGACATAAGGACAAGGCTTTTTCGTTAATAAACCATATCGTGATAGCTGTGTCATGTTTATTGTTAAAATTGCGTTTAATGTATAACGAAAAATATGGGTTTTCCTCTTTGACGTCATAATGACGAAACTCCTAAGTCCTCTCTATTCACCGCATGTATGTATACCCATTGACATTAATACTTGTTAAGATCTTTAAAGCGCCAAGTCCACTTAAGATCAGATGCTCAAGGTCTGCCTCGTCAAATTGAAGCTCAAGGCGGATTTTACAATTGTAAACTTCGTTTGATACCTGTATCAATACAGAGACATTTGAATAGACGACTTGAGGTACGAAGGAGTATTGTCCATTTTCAGGACTGATTCCTTTAAAGTACTAAATGATGTGACATAAACAACCGCCCATTCAGATCAGGGGCGGATCCAAAATAGTCAGAAAGGGAAGGGGCGGGATGTTTGTTTTTCCCCGGGAAACTTATTTTAGGATCACGTAGGCCCTCCAAGACTCACTCACTGGAGGGGGAGGGAACATTGATAGTGTGACGAAGAAATTGTCCCGGTATGAAAAGTCTCAGGATATTTTGGGGGAGTAGGAGTATGTGGATTTTTTTTCCTCTTTCAAATTGTCCTAGAAATGTTCTATTTTTGTTGTACCTTACGTTTCCAATATCATACGGGTACATATTTTGTCGAAACCATTTGATCATTCCTGGGGGGAAAAACCCCAAAACAAAACCCCCGAAAATTAAATACAAAATTTTAAAAGGCAAACTTTGCGTGAGAATCTTGCAAATAAAATGGAAGAGAGCATCAACAAAACACAACATTCAAATTATTCTTTCAGAAACTGAACTTTGTTTCCATCAAAACTTTTTGCTCTCACATAACAAAATTTCAAAGAACACAAGCACAAAATAACTATTTTTTTGACAATTGTTTTTCTCAATCATATCGATCCCCAATACCTTCGTTCGTTCGTTAGTTTTTTCCTTTCTTTTTTTTAATTCTTATTTTCTTTATAAAGATCCCATTCTGGGAAGATTTCCAAAAAAAAAGATTCTTGTGTTGCTAGGAAACTTTTTGTTCCATGATGAAAGCCCATCTAACTTTTTTATTCGATTTCTTCTACCTTCGCACTCCCTTCTCTCTCCCCCTTCTCTCTCTCTCTCTCTCTCTACATCCAATACATATTTCTCTGCCTGTCCGTCTATCTTGCCCTCTCTCTCTCTCTCTCTGCTTTTCTATACTCCCATCTCTCTCTACTTCTGTCTCCTTTTCTATACTCTCTCTCTCTCTTTCTGTCTCCCTCTATGTCCGTCTTTCTGTGTGTGTGTGTGTGCGTGTGTGTGTGTGTGTGTGTGTTTTCAGTTTTTCAGACGTGTATCAATCAGATATGATTATTTACGTCTGGGGACCGACCTTTAAACGTCACCATCCGAAAGACGTGACTCAGTTTCGAACCCGCGTCCTCAGCTGAATGAGTTTCTAACTTCAACTGTTAGCTGGATTACAGGCGCACGCCACAACGCCTAGTTGTCTTTATCTATCTCTCCCAGTCTCACACGAACACATATTTATTTTATCTCTATATAGATTTTTGTCCAAACGTAACTTACTCGCAATCAACAGGTGCTGGAAAATGTCAAGGCACCGGGGTCGCGGTATTATCGAACGGCCACAAAGGATTGTTTTCTTCGACCAATACGGGTATATTTGCTTTGAATAGAGTATAACGTCACGAAGTTCGTACCTTTTGTATGTCGGGTTCTTAAAAGGTTTATAAAACTCCTGGTTGAGTGACACGTAAACGATGGAATCACTTTTGTCGGTTGACTCTAAAAGCCGCTTAAATAATTGCCCTTGAAATTATAGTGCGACATTAAATTTCATCCAATCATCTCGGAATTGGAACAGTGACATATTTTTCAAGCAAAATCAGCCCCCCCCCCTTCATAACTCAAACAGGCATCCGCTAAATACACAAAGCGATAACGTGCCCCAGTTGTATGTTGTGCACCCTTTTTCAAATTTAGTCTACAACTGACAACCTCAGTCTTCTTTTGTCCTAATATTTATGTGATTGTTTTCTTTTTTGCCCTAAAAGTGTGACTTTTTGTTTTTATAGTCTAACTTATTTTAGTTATTTCATAAACTGTTTTGGTTGGGTTTTGGGGGAGGTTTGTTTATTTTTATTTTTTTGTTTTTGTTACTTTGTTTCTTTGCTAGCTTTAATATCAAAAGGTTCTAAGATTTGCGCCACCCCAACACCCCCACCCTAAACTTACAGATCAATCCCCGATCCGCCTCTGTTCGAAAATCATGCCAAATACATACATAATAAGTTAATTCTTTATTCGTTCTTCAGTTTAAAAAAAAACATGCAAAAAATTAAATATATTCAAAGCCTTTCAAGGTAAAATACAACGTACATTAAATGAATTCATATAATATGAGAAGAATAAAAGGGCCTCTTTAAAAGCCTATTGAGACTTAACAGGTTGAAGGTCCCAAGAATGTTAAAGTTAAAAGATAAATATAAGTTCAACCAGGGACTTTCATCTCCCTGGTTCAACTACGAAAAGGAAAATGACACTGTGAAGCTTTAAAGGTCACACATTGTACCGCATACCCGCTATACATCAATTTTGTAAATCATTTCAACGCGCTCCCGATTATCTGATGAAGCGTTGATGTCGCATTTTGCCGAGCTATATAAATCTCATGCCAGCTACATAACATCTGTCACTCGCTCATTCATCCACACGATGTCTGAAAAAAACGACGGACTCATGACTACGTTTTGATGATGACGTTTTGGTGACGACGCTGCTTTTGTCGCGTCATAAGCTTGACCGTTGATATCAAACTTCGAAAAGGAGGAACCGATTTGTTTGGGCTACTAATTCTGTGCCACATCCTAACATTTGACATTCGCTTAAACATCAAGACGATCGAATCCAGTGTCTGTTGATACGGTAGACCCAGGACGACGCCTTTGTGACGTCTTTTTAACGCTGCATTTTCCGTCATAAAACTTTGACAAGGTTAATAAAAGGAACAAAATTGTTTTTCCAAATTTGGGATTTTTCATTTTCACCAGATGTCTTTGCACTCATTCTCACTGGTCATGAGAGAAAAGTAGTGTAGAAGAAACATAAGCATGTGGCATAGTCTCGACATATTCTTATCAAATTAAGGAACGTTAATTGATGTGGTTTAAACGACTATGGCATAGTTATCTGCGATCGTCAAATACAGTGTATTCTAATCTGATGGACTGGAAAAATCCTCATGTTGTAGATTGTGCCATCATTGTTTTAAATGAGAATAAATGAAGGGACTGAACCTATCCTTAACCAAACTGCATCGCATGACATTCGATAAAGAACCTTGAGAAGGGTTTAGGCTTCCTATACCTACTGCCGCAATGGACTTATCAGCCGTAGATCAGGTCCTCGATATTCATCAATCAAAAGTCGTAATCGACTTCGGGTACTAACTGAATACGTCCGCTTGGTGAATGTTTGGAGACTGATTATTACTTTGTCGTCGATTCAAAATATCACTCAGCCCTGACGTTAAGTTATACACCAGTTGTCTTTCAAATTATTTTGCTACGGGTTACGATTACAACTCATCGCTGTTTTTGATAATCAATATAAATTCAGGCTTTAGCGTTGCAAATGAATGTTGGAAAACTTGTTTATACCCACCAAGTGAAATAAATCAATACAAAATGACAAACACAATGGTACCGGGTTTCTCTTCTCCTACAACGATCACTTCATCGGGAGATCTTAAGGAAGGCCTCGATGATGTGTCTTCTATGCCATGGATGACTATTGCTTACTACACTCTTGAGGTGATCCTAGGGGTCTGTGCAGCTGTTGGTAATGCCACCATAGTGATAGCCGTAGCTGTCACCAAGAAGCTCCACACCATACCCAACACTTACCTTGTCTCACTGGCCATTACCGACTTCTGCATGGGTGCTGTTGGTATTCCTTCCCTGTTGCTCGCCCTCAACGGTTACCCAAGGAACTACGGCCTCTGCATGACACTCCTGACCATCGTCATATTACTCGACCTGTGCTCCATGTACTCTCTCCTGGCACACACCTTCAACCAGTACTACGCCACTTGCCGACCCTTCCACTATCCAACCATCACCACCCCGAATCGGGTAATACTTCACGTGTTCCTGGCCTGGGCTGTTCCTCTCTCCATGGCTTTGGTCATGCCGATTGGTTGGAACAACGGTGATCCTACCAAGGATCTTTGTGTCCTGATCGAGATTGTCAGTATGGACTTCTTGGCCTTCCTGTTCTTTGTCGGTATGATACCACCGTTTGTCGCTATGTGCATCATGTACCGCAGCATATTCAAGGCCATTTCAAAACAGGTAAGGTGATTTGATAAACGCTTATAATCTGTGCGGAATATTCGCCTCTTAAATCAACATGGTCAATACAACCACAATATAATTATACATTTACCTCGGATATAAATTTCATATTCATGCAATATGGTCAATTTTAGATTTTACCTACCTCCACACTTTTACCTCTGGCACTAATATTGCGACTTTTTTTCCCCTTTACAATTTTTTTTAATCATTTAAAATACAGTTGAAATGTCTGAATGCTCTTTTTCATAATTTGTAATTTTCACTAGCCTGCCGTTTGATTTTAATTTTATCCTTTAAGCCATACGAAGATTTGTACACATCATCGATTACTACGAAGTGAACATGTATGTGTAGTACACTGCAGTACATACATATGTTGGTGTTTTATTTTAGATATGACAGCGTTGGTCTTCTGGCTTTTGTCATGCGTTATTTTGCCAATAAAACAAAAATGAAATCAATTGATTTGAATTAAATTAAGATAGAAGAAAAAACGGATTCAGCAAGCTGTAAAGTGGCGAGGGGAGGGAGATGGACATTTTACCACGATTACCGAAAACTCTCTGACAGGAAAAATACACAAAATGATTGGTAAATACAACCAATTTCATTTCGTAAAATATAACAAAAATAAAACAGATGAAAATGTGAACCAAATAAAACAAATCAATCAATTTGATCATGTTAACTGCTCATTTCCTTAATCTGCTAATGGAACATTTAATCCGAATGTCTTGTTTGCAGTTTGTCCCTTTTCTCGATTATTTATTTTAAAAAACTAAAGTCGCCTTGCTAGCCGTCAAAATATACGGAAATGGTGGTTTAGAAGACCAATTTTTTCCATTCCACATTTTCCACAAGTCCTCAAACAACACTTTTCAAAAAAATATGTAACAGATCGTTTAGAATGTATGACATAATGGCTTGAAAATAATGACATGGTGTTCTGATGTTCTGAAGACATCAATTCAAATCTGAAGATTAACGTATATTGACCATGATTCTTAGTATCTTCATTGTCGTCCCCTGGCTTTGGATGCATGGAATGTCATTAGATCCAGTCAGGGAGCATGTAAACATTGTATCTTGACAATGCATAGGTTATAAGTAGAGGTGTAGAGGTGGTTTAGTGGGTCGCCAGATGCTGAACCACAGGGTACGGGGTTCGAATCCTTGCCACAGCACTAACGTCCTTTTGCAAGTCATAAATCTACATTTGCCACACTCGACCCAGGCGAGGTTAAAGGGTACCTGGCAGGAATTAATTCCTTAAATTACAAGTCCACTCCAAAAATAACTTACTTTCAATAGTAGCAGACAAATCAGACAAACCGATCAAAAAAGTTTGAGCAAAATCGGATAACTAATAAGAAAGTTATGAATTTTTGAAAAAGTATGTAAAACTATGGAACAATGGAAATCACTACACAAATTGCCAATTAAGTTATCAGTTTGTGACGTCATGTCCTCACTATTTATCAATTGCTTTATATAGTTTAATCCCATAAATTCCGTTTTTATCCCCCAAAACTTGATTTCCCCATGCCTTTGCCCAGGTTATATGATTTGTATCATATTGCGTGCATGACATTTTCACAAAATCTTTTATGAATTTTGAAGAATCGATACTATTTTCTGAATATTGAATATTCATAATTATTGATTTTTATATAAATAGTTTATCAAAATTCACATTTTTCATGATTTAACTGGAAAAATTACTCTATATTAGTGCATCCACACAAAAACATATTACTATCAATCTGACTTGGATGCTGGTGTGAAGAAATAAGATTCTTAGGGAAAATAGGAATTTTATCAGTAAGTTGCCAATATGTCTAGTGATTTTCAAAGTTTTTCATGTCATTAAAAATTCATAACTTTCTTATTAGTTATCCGACTTGCTCAAACTTTTTTTGATTGGTTTGTCTGATTTTTCTGCTTCTATTGAAAGTAAGTTATTTTTGGAATGGACTTGTACTTTAAAATGCTGAGCTCTGCTAGAGCAGCCATGCTAAAGCCGGGTAATAATTGTGGAGCACCAGGAGTGTCAAGTCTGACAGACATGAGCGTTATACAAGAACCCACTATCACCATCATGATTAGTATTATCACGATCGCACAGACTTTCGAAATGAATCTATGGTAATTACAATAGCCTTGTGCGTTACCTTTTGAGATATGCAAATATTACAGTGACATATTCCATAATCCAAAATTGATTTCTAAAAGCAGTACAATGTGATATTGAAATTACCCTTGAGTTAGTTTCTTAAAAGTATTTGCGATCGTGGTTATTATGAAATGATTTCACGGTCGAGGTTTCAATAAAGCAAAATGTTAAATAAATATATTCAAAACTTCAGCAAGGCGGCAGCAAGTAGTTAATTAATTTTTCTCTTTTTTACCCTTCCACGGGATTGCCTTAATATGCAATATAAAACGTAAACATAGAGGCCCTATTGATAAAAATAATCATATAATCATTCAGAATTTCAAATTGATATCTCTTGGCCAATCTAAATTACAGGAAAAAATGTCAAAGTATAATTATTTACCAAGTTCTATTCACATTGTTTTGAATTTATATGTAACCCATCTACATGCGCCTTAAAAGCATAATTTTATGCGTCAACTCATGACGTTGATCAATACTGTGTATTTTCGGCAAAAACATATGGAAATTATAAAGAAGGATACAAGACGGCGATATTCATGTTTTTAAATTTCGCCTTTTTAAACTATAAAATCAACTTCCCGACTATCATGTGTCTTTCTGCCGATTAGGAACCAACAGCAAATATTATGGATTATCCGGGGTTTTTTCACCCGAAGATTGTCAGACAAAATATGCACAAGGAAACAATTATTTATTATTAAATCATCAATCATGTTATAAATGGATAGTACAACTGCCCTTGTTTTTGTCTTTGTTTTGTTCTCTTGTATGTTGTCTCAATAATCATTTCTATAACTATTCTCTACTGTCGGAGGCGTAATATCTGGTCTAAATATCCTCGAAAGGACATGAACAATCGGGCATGATGTTGGCAATGTTTATTTTGCATGAGATGTATGCACCCAACTACGTTATACAGCCTGCAACATAAGATAGATAAATGGCAGTGAAGTATCATTGACACTTAATTTAATAAAAACATATCTCGAGTGTACTTAAAGCCCAAGTCCACTCCGATTTTCTAAAATTATAACATGTTGTAAATAAATCAAAGGTTAAAACTGCCAAATATCACGGGCGTACTTCAATCAGGTGATTTTTAAGAGCGATTTTTGTTTCGGGTATTTCGAGCAAAACATTTATATTGCTGTACAGATGTGACGTATGCTCCTCACAACGAAAGTGCCAGCGGTATACATTCTGACAATAGGCTATTTTCGTAATGTAACCAAATTTAATGCATACGTCTTTGTAAAGTGCCTCTATACAAACTATTTCATTCACCTGATAAGAATAATAGTGTTTCATTATTCTTATCAGGTGAATGAAATAGTTTGTATCGAGGCACTTCACAAAGACGTATGCATTAAATTTGGTTACATTACGAATCTGTGTTGTGAGGACCCTACGTCACAACCGACTCGATCATTAACTTGTTTTTTGCTCATTAAAAAAAATTATTACAAATAAATCTGAGCACCATTTTCCAAAACCAAGTTATATTTGGGCTTTTTAGATTTTTGTCTATCTAATCAGCTCAACTTTTCAGTGGAGTGGACTTGTATTTTAAGCCTTTATCGCCTCTTAATTGATGACTAGTGCACCAAGTTATTTGACAGCATAGCTGCGCGGGGCACAATAAAATGTGAATTATCAATTTCCCGAATTTGGAGAGTGGTCGAAGCGAGTGACCACAGATTTGGAGATGTTATAAGTAGTGAATTTCATTGCAGTAGACTTGTGTACCCTTCTATAGCCTTGAAAGCTATTCGATAGCAGTGGCGTAATGAGCCAACAAAATCTATGGGGGCTGATCCAGGAAGAATTTAAGTATTTCTTAAGCGCGAGGAAAAAATAGGGCAGTGGTAAACAAAGTAAAGTAAAATAATCTTTCTTTCCTCTCTCTTGTTTTCTTCCTTTCTTTCTTTCTTCCTTTCTTTCTTCCTTTATTTCTTTCTTCCTCACTTTCTTTCTCTTTATCTTCATTCCCTTCCCTTTTGTCCTTTTTCTTTTCATTGTCATGGAACTTTGGGGGCAGTAGCAACCAAAGCGTCCCCCCCCCCAACAACAACAAAATGAGCACACCCGTGTTCGATAGTGAAATCTAATAGATCAATGTATCGATACTGTAGAAAGAGACCGACTTGCTGCTAAAAAAATGGAGTGAAACCCTTTGTGGGACAGTCGGGGTTGACTTCTTCTTCTTCTTTTTTGTATGTATTACATTTAGGCCGTTTTAACCTTAAATAAGACTTCCATACGTTTCTACGACATTAATGATAGAGGGTTCATCTCTACCATTTGTCCTTTTCACATTTTTAAATAAAATTCTTCGCCGAGTTATTCGCTATGGAAAGGAGTGCCTTCTGTGGTTCTCCAACTTCAAATTCATCTTGATTTGCGCAAATATACACAGTATTTAGTAGTTTTACGTCTATACAAATTCAAACTCGATTTTTAATTGATGCTGAGTGAAGGCTTCATTCATCCGATCCGATGAGATGCTTCTCATTTTCACCTTTTGAAATTTTTGCGCTATATTTAGTGAAAAGGAAACATACCTTTCAATTTAACGAGGATAAATGTATGAATGGTTAATAGAGTCATCGCGGTGAAATTTTTTTATTCTTCCCTTTTCTATTTCCGCTTTAATTTCTCCCGTCTTTGAATGTCACTCTCTTCAAGTTTCCCTCACGACCATCACTTTGTTCTGTATTTTCTACAAATTTGAACTCGATTTTTAATTGATGCAGAGTGACGGCATATTCATGCGATACGATGAGATGCTTCTCATTTTCACCTTTTGAAATTTTTGCGCTATAATTAGCGAAAAGGAAACATACCTTTCAATTTAACGAGAATGAAAGTCTTGGTGGTTTACAGAGTCATCGCAGTGATATTTGTTTACTCTCCCCTCTTCAACTACCACTCTCTTCAAGTTTCTCTCACGACCATCACTTTGTTCTGTATTTTCTACAAATTTAAACTCGATCTTTAATTGATGCAGAGTGAAGGCATATTCAAACGATACGATGAGATGCTTCTCATTTTTCACCTTTTGAAATTTTTGCGCTATAATTAGCGAAAAGGAAACATACCTTTCAATTTAACGAGAATGAAAGTCTTGGTGGTTTACAGAGTCATCGCAGTGATATTTGTTTACTCTCCCCTCTTCAACTACCACTCTCTTCAAGTTTCTCTCACGACCATCACTTTGTTCTGTATTTTCTACAAATTTAAACTCGATTTTTAATTGATGCAGAGTGAAGGCATATTCAAACGATACGATGAGATGCTTCTCATTTTCACCTTTTGAAATTTTTGCGCTATAATTAGCGAAAAGGAAACATACCTTTCAATTTAACGAGAATGAAAGTCTTGGTGGTTTACAGAGTCATCGCAGTGATATTTGTTTACTCTCCCCTCTTCAACTACCACTCTCTTCAAGTTTCTCTCACGACCATCACTTTGTTCTGTATTTTCTACAAATTTAAACTCGATTTTTAATTGATGCAGAGTGAAGGCTTATTCAAACGATACAATGAGATGCTTATCATTGTCAACCTTTTGAAATTTTTGCGCTCTATTTGGTAAAAAGAAAACATACCTTTCAATTTAACGAGAATAAATGCATGAATGGTTAACAGGGTCATCACGGTGATATTTTTTACTCTTCCCTCTTCCCTTTCCTCTATTATTTCTCCCCTCTTCAAGTATCACTCTCTTCAAGTTCCTCTCAATACCGTCACTTTGTTCTGTATTTTCTCGAAATCTTCTCTCCTATTTGCATCTATCTGCTTCTCTTTATTTATTGCTGTCTGCTACATCATTTGGTCCTCCTTATTCCTGTACTCCACTGGGCTGTGTCGCTTCCAACTGTGGTGTGTTTTCTACCTCCTGTTTCCTGTGTCTTGCACATGTATTACTATGTTAAGATTATGTATATTTATATTTATGAAATTACTTAACTGTTTCCGGTGCAAGAGTAATCTATACTGATGTTTAAAGGGTTTTCATGGAGCTAATCAAGGCCAGAAATTGGTAATTTTGCAAAGCCATTATGTTGCACAAAGCACCCTTTCGTCAATTTGAGCAATATTGCATGTATGGCAAACGGGCGAAGAAGCAACCGAAGTAATGAATTATCGAGGGGAAAATAGGAACCAATCAAACAAAACTACTGTCTCTGGTTATATCACACACACAAATCTTCATGATCATGTATACATTTGCCCTGACGACCGTTTTCACTATGTTCCGAAATCAACGTTGAGACGACTACGGGTGCACAATTTATTGTACATGCTAAACATAAACATTTTCTTTTTTGTGAGAATAATCTAAATCTTAGCAGAAAAAAAATTGAATTTAGCCGTATTTCATGACGTATACTTTATATATATATATATATTGATCATAAAGAGGAATTTCTTTCGATTGGTCATATACAGTCATTAACATCCACTTATTATTTCTTGTGCTTCATTTATCAGATTTCCATTTGCAATGGATCTACTCTTTATTATGTTTATCACGTGTAGTGTGGAAATTCGGGGTCCATGTGGAAAAAGGTGCATTTACATAATGGAGGACAAATTCAACTCTGTGTTGGTAAAGTGTGAAGCTATTGTTTAAATTATACAAAGATTTGTTTCTATTATGCATTTTGTACAGGTACATATGTTTTGATTAAATTAAAATTTCGTGTTTTCTTTTGCAGCTGCACCAGTTGGAGGATTTAGAGAAGATAAGAACCCGACTGCAGGTTCGAGCACCATCTCATGGCGCCTCAAACATTGATCCTTCAACCGGCAAAGATCACCCTAAAGCCGCTGATGCGAAATGCCAACCGAGCATTGATAAAAACGACGCGAAGAACAACGGATGTGGAGACGGTAGCAACAATTGTGGGAAGATGGGTAGAAAAGATAATGATGCTAATGAAAAGAATGGGAGCTCTGGCAGCGTTCCAAATTCATTCAAACGAGTCGAAGCGGAGCGCAAGAAAGCGCTCTTCTTTTGCTTTCTGATGCTTTTTCTCTTCTTTACATGGTGTCCAATATTCACTCTAGACAGCATGATAGCTTTTGGAATAGTCCCAATTGTTAACCAACATGTCCTTAACTTAGCTGTCCTCTTGAGCCACTTCAACAGCGCTTTTAACCCCGTTATCTACGCGCGCAAGAGTGAGTTTCGGCTTGTTTTTAGGCGATGGTGGGCTAGAATAACGTGCCGAAATCGCCGCGTTCATCCGGAGGGTAGTGGCGTGCATTTCTTGTCAACTGTAAGTGGAACGAATCAATGTCTGACTAATTGAAATCAAATTTACTCGCCATGTTTGTGTAAATATAACTGAAATCTGACAGCTGGTGTGTAATAGGGTGCAAATACTAAGCTCATGTGTATAGTGGTATAAAGTATGGCGACAGATTATAGTGTAGAACTCAGATGCTATTATATATATGATTATTGTACCTACAGTTTAAATTCGGTATATTCTTGTATCACGATGTTTCGCACAGATTTGTCTTTGTACATTGTAGACGAAATTCAGATTCGATGTTGATTTCAACGTGAAATGTTTTCCTTTCTTTTTTATCAACTAAAAAGATATCGTACAGAAATACATTCCAAAATATTTGAAAAACGTATTAATTCCCCTTTCAAAGATCCCCGCAGACGTAATTATCTCCGAAGTAATTTTTAGGTGTGTATTAATTGAGTGTTACGGTAATCCATAGTGCTCCTAAATGCCTCATCACTAATGTTAATAATATATCATATTTATCACTGTCACTGTTATTAGTACCAATGCTATTGTTGTTGTTTTTTGTTAATTAATTAAGTGGTACGGTTATCCACAGTGCTCCTCAATGCCTCATCACTATTGTTAATATTATATCATATTTATCACTGTCACTGTTATTAGTACCAATGCTATTGTTGTTGTTTTTGGTTAATTAATTAAGTGGTACGGTTATCCACAGTGCTCCTCAATGCCTCATTACTATTGTTAATATTATATCATATTTATCACTGTCATTGTTATTAGTACCATTGTAATTGTTGTTGTTGTTGTAATCACTGAAACATAAATTGACAACTCTATAACGTATCTCCCTCTCTTATATGCACTGTCCAGATACTTTCATAATTTTTTATTTTCTCAATTACTGATGAAGTAGTAGATTTGTTTCATAAAGGGGCTGCGTAAAACGTATTTATGTATTATATCTAGGGTGCATGCATGATAAAACAATTTTAAGAGGAAATAGAAAATGTCTAGTTTTCTAGTTACGGCATATGGCTTCATGGGTTTAATACATTTACAATCTAAGCCTCCTCAATAGATGAAACGGTAAACTTTCTTTTAAAAAAAGTAGGGATGGAATATAAGTAGCTGCTTGCAACAAAGTAAGCGTACTCACTTATGTACGTATAACGTGTGTATAGGATTGTGGAGCTAACTGAGCTCGTGTCATTTTACTATTTTTTTGTCTTTTTAGGGGGAGGGGCACCAGCAGTTTGTTTAATTTTCGTTTCGTCCACTTCTTTTTTTTGTGGGGGGGGTAGTTTCAAGGAGTATACCTATCATTTCCTTTCCTAACTATGTTTATATAGGTTGGGTTAGACAACATTTACTTATCTGCTGTAAATCCCTTGAGGTACATAATATGTTACTCTATTTTTCCTCTATGTTGGAATCGTTCGGAGATGATTCATTTTATGGGTTACCAGTCCTGGGGAATGTTTCACAAAGACTAAGATCGACTTTAAGTTGGACTTAACTATGGCAGGCTGTTTATGCCACTGTTTGCTCTCACCACTCACCATTTACTGGCATTGGTCTCTCAAGGGACGTACAAAACATGGTCACAAATCTACAGAATTTACATATTTTTAAAGTTCATTATTGAAGGAAAATATATTATCTAAAGATAATGGTGAGAGCAAACAGTGGCATGAACGGCCTGCCATAGTTAAGTCCAACTTAAAGTCGATCTTAGTCTTTGTGAAATACTCCCCTGTACTCTCAAATAAGCATACATGCATGTGTATTGTCTGTTTGGAGCAAGAAGCGCATTATCTCATGTACTTCAATACAGAGTAAATGCCCTTTTGGATATGAAAAGACGATATATGAGCTTTCTGTTAATTGCCCCCCCCCCCTCTCGTTGTGTGTTAAAGGTAACGACAAGTTTTGGAAACGCCCCTCTCTCAAAAAAATGAAATGGAAGCTCTCATTACCAATCATGTGAAAGAATATGTTTTGACTAATACGTGATGATACAAATTTTGCCGGGAAAGTCGGGAAACCGCCTACTGATTGATATATTTGGTAAATTATTATATCTATTGGGACCAAATAGATATCGCGCACGTGGTCGCGTAGTACCATGTACATCTTTCTGTGTACAGTGCTTGTAACTTTACTAAGACTGGGCCAAATTTCTTATCATTTTGATGATTCCAGAACCTTGCAGTACGCACCAATACTTATATGCTAGATGATCAACCTTTTCTGATCGATTCCACAACATTTCTTTCACAATGCAATCGCATGACCAGAACTGGTCTTTATCTTTAACAGGGCTATTGGGGTGGGAAATCAACCAATAACAACCCCAGGCGCGGTACTAAAAGATTGGGGGCTTGGGGATGGTTGGGCTTTGGGCATCTGGCATTTATTTTCTTCATGTGTATTCGCCTAAATTCATTCATAATCAGGATGAAATTGGGGTGGAGCTTGAATAAATACAATGGGGGGTCGAGCCCCATCCCCCTTCGCAGCCCCCCCCCCCTTATAGAACCGCCACTGTTCACCCGTCATTATATACCGGATGCTAGAAGCCAGTCATTTAATCAAGCATTTACTTCCATTCATCTTTACAACCACTCTCGCTTATAGACAAATCAACTTCCCAGAAAAGCCATTACTGTCACATCTCATTGGAAATGATTTCGTTATATGCGTGTTTCTTGGAAGACTGAACTTCCCATCATCTTAATTAATTCTTCGTTCTGGGTAGTCTAGCTCAAAGAGAGTGATTACCAAATGGAATGATGAACCTATTTAGAACACGCGCTTTGTTCATTCAAAATAGCGTCTATTCAATAACGATTAATATTCTCAATAAAATTAATGGACTCCAATTTAAGGAATTCTCGGTGTGGAATATATTTTTGTGTGGATGATTACTTCCTGCGAATTCGAGTGAAATGATCAGGATTTCTAAAAGTACATTGACTTGTTCTTGTTCTTTTTATGCTGTTAATACTTCCGCTTTTAAATTACTTTTTAGGCGTTTATTTCCCCGAGGACGAAGATCCCCAACAAAGCCGAAAAGAGATAAAAAAAGAAAGTACTTGTGCCTTTTGAACCCTGTTTTGTCGGTGAAAATCACTGACAGATGATTATCGCTATCAGCCTATATAGATCTAGAGTGGTTCGGTGACACAAAAGCTTCCTCTTGTCATACCTGAAATATTGCTGGTCAGGACAAGGATGATTAAAATGTATCGATCAGCAAACATGTTTTGATCTTGATTTTAAGGGGCTCCGTGTTGCTATACAATATTACTTCTACAATGAGACATTGCAGTTTAATACACTCTCATAATTTGTTTTAGTTTTTTTTAGTAGACTATACGAGGCACCAGTACGGGCTCGCATTAAGAATAGGTCAACCACGGAACCAAAATCAGACTCGAGTTTCTTGCGCGGGGTTTTAATTATGCTTTGTTTTTCTTCATACTTGTTAACCCTTAGCCTATCAATCGATTGCAGAGTAAAGGTTTTTAGGTTTATTTTATATATTAATACAACAGTTAATTTTTCATGTGATTGCTACACTTCAAGAAAGTAGATTAATTATGAAAGATACACTCCGGTATCACCTTTGAAATCATCCACACTTCGTAACATTTTTAGAAATTATGGTCGCTTGAACAAGACATTTGAAAACCACGGAGAAGTGCGTCGTTTGCTCGTTGATTGCTGGTTGCTTGTTTGGTTTTAATTTGATTGGTAATTGTTTGTTTTGTAAATTAGCACATGATACAAACATGATACCCCGCATTTTCTTATGAGAGATTTTTCGAACACTGCCTCTCCCCTCCCTATTTTTACAAAATCTCACTACCGCCCCTCCCCGGTCATGATTACAATTATTTTCTCTTTAATGCCAACATTTCCCCTCGAGAATTTCAATAGTAAGCTTGAATTTCGATACTTCATGGTCATGTCCTAAATAAAATACTGTCCAACCCTACAACTTCAAATTGTTGATAATTACACTTAATCGGTATTAACTAACCAATCCCTTCCGCTAAAGCAGGTAATTCTATTCGGCTTTCATGAAACTCTTTATCCTTTACTAGTAGTCAAATTTGATATCATTAGGTGCTAAATTATTACACAAATAGCTATTCGAGCTACAATATTGCATCAATGAATATTACCAGCCTATCGGATATTAACTTGGCACTTATTTAATCAACCTCAAAATGTGAAACAAAGCACCTTCATGGATGATTTGTAAATATGCTCTTTTCAATAATTATTATCAAGGGCACTTTCGGTCTGCATTCTGCAACGTCTACTTTATTTACAATTAAGTTTGGGTGCTCTTTTCCCGCGAATGGATTACATTTGAGTGAAGTGTGCCGCCACGATATTGACTCGCTCGTAGTGAATTCCGGGGCTTATTATGGGGTAGGGTAAAAATACAAAAGGCCATGTGCCCTCCCAACCAACCCCCCCCCCCTACACACACAAACAAAACGAAGTAAAAGAGAGAAAACATGAAGAGAAAGAGGGATGGAAAATGGTCTAGAAAAGGAAAAGGATAGGACACCCCTTTCCTAATCAGTGGCCTTGTCTATCCACATTCAAACCATATCATTCTTAAACTTAGACCGGTGCTAACTCCACCCCTCCCCATCCTCCTTCCCCTTGATGCCAGAACCCCCTTAATGATCATGATAATACCACCCCAAACAAAATATTTTTAAAAGTAAGACATGAAAATGACAATTCATTTTTCACAGATAGGCACTTAGGTATTTAATGTGATGCACATAATGAACAAAACTAATACACTATATTTTAGCTTGAATATCAGGTATAAATAATACCTTTGATGCTGGTTAAAAGTTGGTCATTTTGTTGCCCAACTCATTATGCTGTATTTATTTATTTGAGTCTTCTTTATACAAGGTTGCCCTTTCAATATCGGTTATTGATCTTCCAAGGGGCCCTGTCTGTACAACTAACATTGATTTAACTATAAACAAAACTTCTTTATTAAACTACGACAAAAAAATAATGCAAACATTTCAACCTTTAAAAAATATGAGTCCTAAATCGAATTCGGTGATATATTTCCTCGAGATGTAATGAATAAAATGTCACATTTATTCTTTTTCATTAATGCTCATTTCAATAAATTTCGACTGTTGTCCTATACGCTGGATTTTAATCCTCTTCTTCTACTTTTTCTTCTTTTTCTTTTTTATTCTTTTTCTTTTTTTTTTTCTTCTCCTTTTTTTTGTTCTTCTACTTCTTCTTCTTCTTCTTCTTCTTCTTCAACTTCTTCTTTTTCTTTTTCTTATTCTTTTCCTTTTTTCTTCTTCTTCATTTTCTTCTTATTCTTCGTCTTCTTATGTCTATCACGTCTTAATATTAAGGCTCGTTAAGATATATGACAAGGTAAAGCCTTGATATTTTTTTAATGATGACGTTAAATGTAATACGCTTCACATTTCTGTATACAAATAATACACAGGTGTGAGTGCGTTATGGTCGATGCAGCGCATGAGGGTATTCACTACAGTGCATTAAAATTCACGATGCGTAGCCGAGTGTATTTTGTGCCATTGTGAATACCCGAATAGCGCTGCATCGCCATAACGTCAAGAACGCAAAAAAACCTGTGTATTATTTGTTTTATAAAATGGGCCGACAATCTTACTTAGCAAGGCGATAACACTGTAAACATGCAACCTTCATAAGAAATAACGTGTGCACATGCACAGACGATCGCGGCAGCAGTGGCCTTGTAAACAGACTGTGCAGTGCATGGTGCGACTTCACGTAAACATGCATTGAATTACACGCAGCGTGCATTATGCCTTTTTGTTGCACCTTTTTTGCACGGCTGTTATCACCAAAATGCACTCCCCGTGCATATGGTAAAAAATAATGCACGGTCACGTGATCCATTTTGACGCTTCTCATTGGCTACATTCTTGAACCCATTTTGTAATATCTTATAACACAGAACTCAGTGAATACGCGCAAATCCTTTGTTGTGCGCCGTTGCCATTTTTTCTGCGGCGGTTTGCCGCGCCATGTCTGACGAGCCACAACAAGCCACTGCGACTAGAAAGACTGCCTTTATACTTTATTTCTTGACTAGTTCCAACTGTTAATGATTCGTCATCGCATCATATACATTCTCTCAATGTCTATGATTTGAGAATATAATATGATATCAACATAAATATACAGTATGTACAAGGATTGGTGCAATCTAAGACAAGAGTTTAAAATGTGTTTAATATAATTATAATTGCTTTAATAACAATGCAAAGAAACTTGATGACTGAAATTGTCGAATACAGAGTGTTGCGCATTAAGTTGGAATAATTTTTTAACCTCCTATCATGAAGTGATTGCGAGAATATCATTTAATCTTCTAAACACTACATTAATCAAATGAAGTAACTAGTTGGGAGGGGTACATTATGACATGGAGTGGATTAATGACACTGCAAGAGCGTACTAGGGTGGCAGAAAACAGGGAAAACAAGAATAAACCATATTGTCATAATCATTTCTTGACAAGAGGTATGAATTTTTTTCCAACTTTACAGGCAACAGTGAACGTATGTGATTTTCAAGTGTATTTTATATACAAGATACATTTATCGGTGGTTATTTGATGTATAGCTATGAGGATATATACTGTGCTTACAAGATGGGACGAAATATTCGATGATTTATATACACACTCATAAACACCTATAGGATGATGAAAAACAATATACATTTTGAAAGTATGAAAGTTTATGAAAAGTATATATGAAAAAGAAAAGAGTATATACAGCCAATATACAACTTTAGGTAAACATTAGATCTGTAGTGCACAGGGGGCTACAATGAATGAAACAACATGATCGGAACTACTTAGGCAAATTCAATGGCCTTGTACGTCGTCCTTTGGAATGTGCGAATTATTGAATGAATCACCATGATATATTACGTAATCCGAACATGATTAATACAGGACATACAATAGGGTATTGGTATTGTCCTTTAGTTATTTTTTCGAAAGTAGTTGCGATCATTTTAAATATATATTATTGCAGTTATCACAGCAGTCCACGAATCGAGTTGTAATCAATTTACTGTGCCTATACATAATATGATATATTATAATGTAATACATGTATATATATAATATACAATAGTATTACTAATCTTTCGATACGTTTGATTACTATTAATGAAACTGTTAATACACAAAGCGGTTGTCGTAAGCAAAAGCTTACGTCCTTGTAATAAACTTTTGTGCATTGTCTAGTAAGACAAAATTAAAAAATGATCATCAACTCATATTTTTAATCGCAATTAAATCTAAAGCTTTGTATTCAAGTAATTTTATATAAATAAAATATTTAGGACGGGCTTACCATTACCAGCCACGCATTTCAATACGCCTCTCATTTTCACTTGTCATATAGAAATAGACTTACCTTTAATAATGTTCAAACTGTCAAATCTGTTACAACTATTGCTATGTTTATAATATTGTTTCAAATGTTATGTCCTTCATTTTGTTTGTTATCTGTTTTCTGTATACATTCGAGCATGTGAAATAAATAAATAATAATTAAAATAACAATGAAAAAAGATATGCACTTATTCTATGTGTGTAAGATCATAATATCAACAACAAAAATAAGGAAAAGACACTGCATACAGGTACATGCGTAATTATGCGTTTACCATCCATACAATTATACGTGTATAAACAACGTCCAAAATGCTAAGAAATGAATGAAATTATTGATAATGTCAACATATCCGTCACGATGAGCAGAAACTATTTTCAATGGCTCCACCTCATTGCCTGTATGAAAGAAAAAATGAAAAGAGAAATCACGCAATTATTTCACAATACACGATGAACAAAGAATACTCGAGCATGATCGTTTTAAAGGGAGTGTAGCATGGCAAATACTGGTTAACGCCATCTACGTCTTCTTTTTGACAACTGCACGTAAACGAATGGACTTGATTAACGGTAGTCAGCGACTTAATCTCTACATGATCAACGCGCGCTAGCGTTCGCGAAACAGACCGAAGTTCTCCTCACGCTTCGGTTTCGCATATGTTGCACGCACGTGAATGCTGCGGTCGCGTCGTATATACCCGATTGGCCCTGAGTCAGGCCACGGGAAAGACACGTAGTCTCGTCATGCTACACCCCCTTTAAAATGTAAATACCAGTATCAGTCCTCATTACCCCCGCCCCCAGCCCCAAACAAAATCTTTCATTTCATTTCACTTCATAGAGAATGCATTTCAATAAAGTACAAGAAAAAAAATCCCAAACGAACCGAAGACTGTAATTGATTTCATTGTTCGTGTATATATGGATATTACTTATAGCACTATTATGTTTTATATTAATATTTCACAAGCTCCATGACTTCTTTTAGTATGAGTGACCAAAACAATTTTGCACTGATGTCGAATGCACGTCGGTTAAATTTATGAAATGAAATGGAATGATATGAAATACAAAGAGAATTAAATGAAATGGAATAAAATGAAACTTAATGAAACGGAATTTTATATAATAAAATTAAATGACGAATAAAAATTAAATGAAATGGAATGGAATTAAATGAAACTGAATGATATAAATGTAATAGAATGGAATGAAATGAAATGGAATGAAACGAAATGTAATGTAATTAAATGAAATGAGATGGATACTTACGCAGCTGGCAATGGTTCACCAACCACACCTGGACCACTGCCACTTATGGAATGCACGCCTACACCTATGTCGACAAGATATGGTGAGTTATGACAAGAATAATCAATATACGTAGATACCGCTATAATTTATAGTAAAGAAAGTGATCATCATCCCCCCCCCCTTCCCCCGTCCAACGTTTGTTTCACTTTGATTGATTGATTGATTGATTGATTCAATTCATTCACTGATTCATTATTGATAGATTCATTCGTTATTCAAAACACGATTAAATAAAATTTAATTAAAACTAGATGACTGCACGCAGTTGAAAATGATGCCTCCGCCATAGAGCGATTTTACAAACCAAACAAGAAGCAATTTTTAAAATTCAAGTTTGATTGTAATCCATTAACAGGTTCTCAGAATATCGTGATTAAAAGCTATTTTTCATATACATGCATGACCCTTTGAACATTGACCTCATGACCCTAAAATCTAAATCAGTTCATTGGCTCTGCAAGATGCATACATGTCCCGAGTTTGATAGTAATCCATCCGTCAGTATTGACAATGCGTTCACAAGCAATTTTTGCATACATAATGAGCCCCATGACCTTTGACCTTTGACCTCATGACCCCAAAATCTAATCACTTCGTTGGCTCAGCAAGATACATACATGACCCAAGTTTGGCGCCTCACCATCAATCGGTTCTTGAGATAACGCGATCACGAGCTATTTTTGCATACATAATAAACCCTGTGACCTTTGACCTTTGACTTCGTGACCCCAAAATCTAATCAGTTCGTTGGCTCTGTGTTTCTGAAGAGAACATTTCAGTAATGGCTACTAGATTTGGATTACTTCAAAAATGAAACTACTACAGGTAATAAAAGGGTTTTCAGAGAGACAATGGAGACTTAAAATAGGTTATCATGCGTTTTCCCAATTCAATCCACCTGTTAATTGACGCTTATTATTTGTGCTAATCGACACTCGTGCCAGACCTGCGACTGTGGCAATTGGTACCCGTGGTAAATAAAACGTTGATTTACATGTTTGTCATTTAGTATCCACAAATCACCAAACGCACATTTTTACATTATTTGCATTTAATAAGTTTGAGGAAGTCACGATTAATTCGGGGGAGGGGAGGGGGGCTAAAAACTGTTTTTAGTCCAGTTGCATAGCTAGCTATAATTAGTAGTAGTAGTTATTTGTTAAATGTTATTATCATTATCATTTTTATTATTATTAGTGGTAGTAGTAGTAGTATTTATTTTTATTACCATTATTATTTATTTTTTTGTTATTATTATCATTATTATCATCATTGTTATTATTAATAATAATGATAATGATGATAATAATATTAATGATGAAAATGATAATGATCATAATGATAAGAAGAATAATATTCCTATTACTACTGTTATCATTATTTATGTGGATGAGAACATACCAGTTGTTGACGTGTTGGTTGTTGATTTCGTAACGTCTTTGCCCTTACTGGAGTTGTTGCTCTAAAAAAAATTACAAGAGAAGCAGATCAATGTGTGTATCTATGTAATCATAATAAAATAGCAATAACAATAATAACAATAATAACAATAAAAGCGACATAATTGCGCATGTATCAATCCCAGGGGGTACTCAAGGGGCCTGCAAAGTACTAGTATTATTACACTGGCTGCAGCCCAGCTGTAACTAGGTTCATGTATTATGTTTTTGAAAGATTGAATTGAATAGATTTATTAAAAGAAAGATGCAGCCCGGAAGCTGAAACTTGTTGTTTTACCATTGATTTAAACAAATACAGGTTATAATACATTTCATTTTAAATTTGATAACATAATTGAAACGTTAACATATACACAATTGGCAATGTCAGCAATTCGAAAATAAATGGTGATTATTGTAAAATTCTCCAAGATTAAGATATTCATTAGAAAAAGATTTCAAATGAGTATTGTTGTGCAATGTAAGTTTTAAAAAATGGTTGAGAATTTAGATGGGGTTAGAATGTAAATTACCAAATTTAGATTACCAAAAATAATGGAGAATCCAACCACTCTATTAAAAAACAATTTTTAGTACAGTAGGAGAGGAAAATAGTCACTCAGAAAATAATACAGACAGATTAGCCTTTGTCCCAAATAATTTAGCACATTAACATGAATGGAGATCGCATGTGTTTGAAATATTTTGTTCATAACTGTTAAATTAATTAACAATGTTGATACATATTAGAAGAGGTAATAATAATAATAATAATAATAATATTAATAATAATAATAATAATAGTAATAATTATTTTATATCTTGTTTAACCTGCGTAGCCTCATCAGTATTAGTACTGTTTTCCCTGACAGCCCTACAATCATATTATTACCCCGGCTTTAGCCGAGTTACCATGATAAGACGCTCAAGCCTTCAAGGAACTTATTCCTACCTGGTAACCATTTACTACACTGTTAAATATGAATTCAAACGTTGTGGGTTTAAGCCCCAGCACTGTTGCCCACAAAGTTTGGATAATTTTGTCTTTCTTCTCTCATAAAACTGTTGTGACAATATGATTTATTTTCGATAGATATCTTCTCAGAACTTTGACGATCAATCAAAAGAGTCATAGAAAGCGATAAATAAGTTCCTAAGAACAACTTTATCTTTTCACTTGTATAAATTTACAAATGAGTGTAAAAAGAGAAATAATCATCAGCATATACAATACTGATTAACAGTTACAATGAAAATGGAATAATAACGAATTTTAAGGGGTAAGATAACATGAATATACCTGTAATACATATAACAAACTAAGTCGACCAGAAAATGCACATTTATTTACCATAGCGGAATTCTCCCCTACCGAAGAGGTGTTGAACGGCAAAATACGACTCTTGCGCAGGCGCAGTGCAGACCGGATCTATGAAAGTGAGCAAGGAAAATAATGATTCTATTTTCTTTTAAACATTAGGCCCCAATGATCAGTTTTGATAACCATATATTACAGAATGAGGCTGCTTTATCTACCCTGAACGAGATATTAAGTAGCCCGGTGGGGTCACTCCCCCGCAGAGGGTGAGACGTATGACCGTTACCACAAATGCAAATAACCCCCTTTTGCGGTCAATTTCAAGGACATTTTGAGAATTTTAACCCTCTTTTTTACGTCAAAACAAGGACAAAATCGTACTTTGGAATACCCCTATTTATAAGATTGTAAGGACACTTTCGCAAATTTACCCCTATTTTACCATATTTCAAGGACAAGACTCGGCTCCGAGAATTTTTCTTCCCGGTTTTCTCTTTTCCTTTTCCTGACTCCTATTTATCAATTTCGAGGACACCTGTGCACCCCTGTTTTCTATATTTCGCGGAATATTTTGTCCGCGGACATTACATGAAATTTAACCCTTTTACCGCGATTTGGTAACGGTCATGCGGTCCGGAAGTCACATATTGAGTGACCCCACCGGGTTAAGTAGATCATGTGGAGAAGGTAGTAAAAATAATGATGATGATGATGATGGTGATGATAATGATGATGATGATCATCATCATCATAACAAATAACAATAAGAAGAAGAAGAAGAAGAAGGAGGAGAAGGAGAAGTTGAAGAAAAAAAGGAGAAGAAGATGAAGAAGAAGAGGAATTAGCCCTTCTAAATTGCGTATGACATAAGCATATATCAGATTCTAAATATCCTAGAAATTGTACATGTTGCACCGACAGGGGTGATAGAGAAAACGTTGTTTATAATTGTAATAACAAGTCAAAATTAGGACAAGTCATTGGTTAATGTCTGCGCAAAGCTGCCCGTGTCCGCGTAACGTTGAAAGAGATATCAGCACAAGCACCATTTTAGTCCCGTACATAGCGTATTAAGAAAGATATAGTTGTGACACGCGTACTTGTGATAGATCGTAGGTTTATTCATGTTGCTCCAAATCGTTCCCTCCCACGTACAATCTTTATTGGAGGGAACTATATTTTGGGAGCTTTATGAAATGCCTGACCAAATCAGATGCAACTTCCGATGACGTAACTATCTCTCTTAAGTAGCTATGGTCCGTGCAATTTCAGTCTGTTATTACAATTGACATCGTTTTCCATAACATTAAAAAAATAACATTGTTTTCATGCAGTTAATTCAATCTTGTTTATTTCCTGTTCATTCAAATTTTCTAAGGAGAATTTCTAAGTTTGTGCTTATATTCTTCCGCGATTACGTTGACAATAACCGGCGCATTACTTTCATAATCTTTACTTTAATGCTCGCTTAGCGATTAATCAAATCAAAATTATTTTTTTTAGCCACTCGGCGATATTGAAAATCCTTCAGAAAAGTAAATGTGGTTGTAGGTGTGTGGATGTTTTTGTTGTGTGTAAAGTTGTGAGTGGATCGTGGGGGAGGGCGGGGTGAGAGTAGTCATCTTGTTTCTTTTTCTTTGAATTATTAACTTTTCTCTCTAGATCTATTAAGAATAGGAAGTGCAATTTGTATTTATATGTAATATACTGCTTCACACATTAAAAGGTGTTCCCCCCACGCATATTATATTTTGAATGAAAATTAATATGAAAACAAAAATGTTTAATGAAATGTGAATCTATATTTGCAATTTGTATGACTGGAAAGGATTAAAAACTGATAAAAGGAAGAAATCGAGGAACTTCAATGATCTCACCTCGGCGTTGATGAGGATCTGCATAATAAAGAGGAACACGCCTTGGAATGCGTTGGAGATGGCGAAGACATAACTAAAGATGACTGATGTATTAACTAGTACCCCTGTCATCCAGGTCACACCGAGAATTGGTAGAATAACAATCATCGCCTTCAAGGTTGACCTAAAAATATAGATTTAATTAATCAGTCTGACACAACTATAAAAAAACGGCTAACCGGCAAATACTCCAGTATATTATAGTGCCAGGCATGGACTCAAATTTTCCAGCGATCATAATCTATAATTCAGAGCATTTTAGATCAAAAGATAAAAGAAAATGTCAGTAAAAGCGGACACTAAATTACAATGGGTTTGCACGTACTCTTCAAAAATAACTATTGAGGAAAAGAAATGTTTACTCACTTGATCTTGTCTTTATCTGTCTTATTCTGGAACACCTTCACTGATCTTAGAACCTTCACAGTCAATATCATTACAACACAATTCATCTGTAGAATTAAAAAAAAAACATACAAACAATCATATTTTAAGTGCAACCATTTTGTTACCTATTTCAATGATTTAAATTCAGTACGGTGATTTCTTGAAAGTAATTTTCATTTATTTAGACGAGGGATAATGAATGAATGAATAAACCTTAGTTTGCTCATTAATGATAGCAGTATTTGATTTCTTTTTTTTATTCCATTCTCTTTTGTTAAATGCAATATCATTAATGGTAACATTTGTTTATATATCTCAATAATAAAGCAAACGCTAAGATCGAACATTTACCATGCAAAGATTCTAATATTGACTTTCTGCATTGAGTCATGACACACAATAAGCACTGCGTAAAAGGAAAAAAACTTAGTGCAAACGTTTTCGCCAAAATGCAAGGGGTGTGGAAATTAATATTAAAAAAAATATTAGCTATATAAAATAGCTCTTTTAATTATTATTTAGGGGATGTGGACCATTATTTTACCTTTCCCGACCCCACCCCGACCCCCGTGCATCGATCTACCTTTTCAATATTTGAGTTACATTACCTCTTTAAGCATGCTTACTAGATTTTAGAATTTAGTATAATAATTCCATAATATTGCAAGAAATCAAATAAATCTAAAGACGTCTTCCGGGAAGGAAATCATGGTTTTATTTACCAATGCAATGATGAGAGCTGGAACCACAAATATCCAAATTCCTCCATTATCTCTGTTCAACCAACAGCTAGAAGTTATGAAGCAGATTAAAGATACACTTATTTAAACATTTTATTTTCGGAATATCCAGAATATAATTTTTGAACTACCAAAATACTTCCCACACGAAGCGGATGATATAAGGGTCTTATTTCTCTCTCTTTCTCTCTCTCCCTCTTGGTATCATGAAAGATAGACATTTATATGTATAATACAATGCCACAAAATGGAGCGCTCGTTGCGAACCACGTTTAGTGATTAGACGCGTTTGTTTGTACGAAATGTAGATTTATCAAAAAAACATTTCGATATCTATCAGTTTTACATTTTCTTCAGTCGAAAATAATGATGTTTGACCTCATCCGTCATTTTTGGTTAACTATTTTTCAACCAAGGCCCTGCACATGAATACGTATAAACTATAGAATTTATAAGTCCATGCATAACCTTCAACAACAACAAAACTGTTGTTTCCTTAATTAAGCTTCACAGTCACCCGTTTCCATGAGCAAATACTGTTGAATTTCCAATTAAATTAAATATGTGTATAAAGGGTCTCCCTGCCAGCGGTCAAACTGCGACCCCGCCAGAAAACTTTCCCTGCTTCATGCTTGCCTTCAAATCTCGACGGTCAGGGAAGTTTGTGATGATGCGATTTCATTATGGAGCGAGTAGCGGAGGACACAGTGCATTATACATAAGAACTATCGGTCATAAATGTGAAGTCCAATCCGACTGATGTAAAATTCCGCACGAGAACCCACTACTATACACTACTTTAAAGTGGTCAACTTACATGCCTTCCATGCCGTAAAAGTTAATATTTATTGCAGCAGTGGCACCAACAATAGCAACTGGTACACCTAGAAGTGAAAATGAACGAAATATTATTCATTATTTTAATATGCCTGAAGTAACATCTCTCAAGGAGACCTGGTTAGAAAAAAGGATAAAAGGTCGATAAGGGAAATAGGAAAATGATTTAAAGAGAGAAATTTCATTAACGAGTGAACAGTGGTGATCCGATATTTGCTCAGGCAACTATTGCTCCGGGACTTTTTTTTGTTCGTAGAAATGTATTTAAGTTAAGGATTTGGTTTAAGGATTGGTTTTGGGTTACGGTTATTGTCACAGGAGCTTTTGTCATACAACCAGGGAAGATATAAAAGAAAAGTTAAAGCGATGAAACTTGGCATGGAAGCACCTAATCATATCCGAAATTAGCACTCAAATTTACCCCACACATTCACACACATACCCGAACAAATCTAGCAATTCCCGAGTGCGAATGTGAGCCCCCCTCCCCCCCTCCGCATCCTTTGATGAAGAAGTAGTTCAGACGATGAATCTGTGTAACATGGATGTCTTAGTGTACATGTTGGAAAATTGAAATCCCACCCCACGCATACACGCACATACGCATACGCGCACACATACAATCCCAAATAACCACATGCATGGGCTCACGTATTCCACTGAATGATAAGGAATTACACTCTTAAAGTCAGCGAGTAAATTTTGCCGAGTAAAACAAGTTGAGTAACAAAATGAGCAATTCAGTACTCAAGCTGGAGTAAGACCTTGATTTTAGTGGTACTCGTCACCCGAGTAATTTGTTACCTTCGATAAAGAGTAAATCAATGACTCAACGTTGAGTACGAATTTCATTTGTGTCAATTTTGAGTAAACTAGGTTGGGTATTACGCGGCGGCAGGTAATAAATAACTCAACATTGACCTCTGACCTGATTTTACCTCGGGTGCGAGTGAAAGTTTGATCGATGGAAAGTGTAACTAACAGCTGGCTCGTGCATGCGCATGCGCGCACGTGCACGTGCAGAATTAAAGCTAAATGCGAAAGAACTGAGAGTGAGATATGGATGTGACTGTCGAAGAAATTCTGAGCTCATGGAGCATGGAAGAGTTACAACCTACATTTTTAGGTAAGTATTCCTCATGCTAATTTAATAATGCTACTGTGTGATATTTAGTCAAGATATTTTGATCAAGATTGTGAAATTATTGTTGTCATGCACTGTCAATGTCATTATGCCTAGACTAGTCTATGTGATTGTGAACTTGGGCGTGCGTGCATGCATTAAAGGTACTATGTCCCTTTGCAGGCCAATAAAATGAAAAGGTTAAATTCCATGCAATGGCATTTGAAAGATAATACTAATTTAAAACTCCCCTTAAAAAAATGGGGCTTCAAAATGTCTGTAAGTGGGAAAATAAAGACTAATAGTCTTGGTTTTCAGACCATTGTACCGCATGGTCGTAAGTTTTATGCTGCAAAGATTCAATCAGTTTAATTTTGGCCATTACAAGAAGTGGGTTATTGATGAAGACAAATCTTTTACAGCTCATTTTATGTATGTTATTACCAAAGAGGAAGAAAAGACAGTCACTCAATACTGACAATAGTGTCTGACAGTGAGGTCTAGCAAGTAAACGGGTTTCCTTGCATAATTTGAATATTAGGACACTGCTAACGTTTAAATTTCACAGATAGGACATACATGACACATTCATAATTCCTGCAAAGTTCTACAGAATTTGAGATTGGCTGCGAAAGGGACATGGTATCTTTAATTCAGTGACCGGTAATAGCTAGCCTACTTTGCATTTGTATTAAACACGTAGGACCTATTTGGCATGGCCTGGGGTAACTCACTATGAATATGGCGGACAAAGAAAGCGGACAAAATATACAGTTCCTCAGGTAGACAAAGGAACATCCCTTCACTGTTATTATGTAAAAATGTGTATAACAGGTGTCACATATTCACCTGTTCTACACATTTTTACATGATAAGGAGTTTACAGATAGCACATGGTACAAATGACCCCAAATATCCACAGATCTTTTACACATGGAGAAGTTCCACTTTGAGCATCTTAGAATAATAACTGCCAATGTGCTTCATGAATACCTTTTTTTGTCCTCTTGAAAAGAATACTTCCACCTGCGTATCATAGAATGTACCGTTGGTGCATAAATGAATAATGTTACATAACTTTCATGAGCGCATAATCCAGTATTCATCTCTGTGGGTTTTACCATTTTGGTACAAATGACCTTTATCTGCCCATGCTCGGATTGTAACTATGAACTGGCTTATAGCATGCAGTGAAAGGATTTAGCTTTGTCTACCTGAGGAACTGTATATGTTGTCCGCTTTCTTTGTCCGTCATGTTCATAGTGACTCCAGACCCAGGAGCTCCGACGACGGCTTCGGCGTACGTCGGAGCTACCCTAGGCCTATTCTATTGATGCAGATGGTTCTACAGGACGATTTGCCCTGGGCATTCGGCCAATTACCAATATAAGGCCACTTAAAAATATACATGTTTAGCGTTCCCGCCCGCTTCCTTTTTTGGGCCGCCTCCTATTTTTTTATTTTTTTGTGGAAATTTTTGAATTTTGTTGTTGATTTTTTTGTTGAAAAAACAAAACATGAAAAACACTGCTAAAATGGATCTAGGGTCTATTTCTGATTTTTTTAAAATGTACCGAGCGGCCATTTTGAGCGGCCATTTTGAAAGAAAAAAAAAATAAAAAAGAGCCTCCTCCTTCCTATTTTTCGAAAAAAACCAGGACGCTAAACATTTTTTTGTTTTGTTTTTTGGCCTTAAGAAAATCAATCTTCTTTTATCAAAACCAATATAATACTAGGGTCTAGGCCATCACTGAGCCTATCAGGGTGGACTTCGATCCAGCTTTCATGAACGGGGGGGTTCCAGGGTAATCCTGATACGGATGCAAATGTTGAATATTAACCTAATTAGCTTGCGGCCTACCTTGTTATTCCTTGGAATCTATACCATGTAGGCCTATCACATTTAAACATTGCCAAAATACTGCCTGTATCCCCTCAATCAGGCCCTGCATTGCATGTGCCTTGTTAATCAGGTCCAGTGCCCCCTCCCAGACTTGGTTTGAACGGGGGTGTGCTGTTATAGAGCTTCAAAACCCCTACTCATTTTTAAAGTAAGGGTCAATTAAGGGTCAAAAGTGGCCTATTAGACGGAGTGGCACATCCCTGTAGGTTATGTTTTATTATGTGATTCCCGCTAAATAATGATACAAGAGAATGCGAATCAGTCATGCTTGAGTGTCTTGCCCCCATACCATACCATCCCATTGTGGAAGGCACTCACGCATGACTGGGGGTTCATATTCTCTTTGCAAGTTTGTGTGAAATCTAAACATGTATAATGTTAAGATATTAAAAGATAATATGTGAGGTCATGCTTAGCAGGACTAGATCTAGACATAATTATACAAGAACGTCAATACTAAAATGCCCTCAAAAATTACACCCAGTACAATTACCAGAAAGAAAAAAAATCCACCTTTGTTCACACTGTCCTGTTAGGCATAATGGCACTCTGACATAGGCCTATAACAACAGAAACTTGACAAATCTGACAGCTTTCATCAATGTGGTTGCACTGTGTACTAAACAAATTGAAAGTTAAAACATATGGGGCCTGTCACCACGAAATGAGTCCAGTTGGTCAAAATTTGTATTCCTGTTTTTAAGTATTATATGAATCTACATTAAGTAAGCTTTAAATTAAGGGGTCACACATTAAAATTGATAAATTATATCCAGAAATATGAACAAAAACCTAATTGGACTTTATAAACAATGGGATTACCCAGTTTTGAGATAATTAGGTGTAAAGTTAATGATGCGTAACATAGCCTATATTTTTGCCAAAAATGTTAGGATATATTTTCGTGACCTAAGCTCTGGGGACATAAACTACAAGACATTAATAAGTCGATTTTGGAAAAATCTTAAATGTGGTAGGTGGGTCAATTTTCAGTACATACACACTATACATCGCTATTACTACGATTGAGCCTAATGCGACACTGGACTCATTTCGTGGTGACTGGCCCCATATGTATTACAGCCTCTTAAAAGTGCAGACAAGGTGCGCATAGTTTCATTTTAGGTTCTTTATAGTGGTCACAAGATTTAACTGGATATGGTTTTAAAAATTAGCTGAAAATCTTGATGAAAAATTGTGGTACTGATTTCCTGTATAGATGATGGCCAAACTTTTCAAAAACTATAGTTGTTTCTTATTTTGTCTTGCAGAATGTGGACTCTTGGATCTTGAAGCCTTTGCCTTAATAGAAGAGAAAACCCTGAGGGAAATCCCCCCCCGAAAAAAAACATACCGGCCTACGGCTCAAGTTTTGGAAGAAGTTTGTGGATTATGTTAGTTTTCTATTTGCATTATTAATGTAAATTGTAAGAATATATAAATCAGGAGATTCCTGTCATTTAACTTTTTCAAATTCATTTTCATTGATGGCATTGATCATTATCAAGATGAGTGAAATATTTAACTTTCATAATTGATGGCAAAAACTTGATTGCTGATAATGATGATGCGATGTAAAGTAACATTGTATTAAAATTGAATTTGTTTAACTACATACTTTTAATATCATGTATGATGAGATAACTCTGAGTTTTCACTGTGGTTCAAACTGATTTTGGAAATTAAAGTCCACAAATTATGTTACTGATATTTAACATACAGAATTGATGCCGAAAACTTAAACGCTCATTATGATGATGCGGTGTCAAGTAAAATTGTTTTAAAATTTAAATTGTTAAACTGCATACTTTTTAATATCATGTATGATGAGATAACTCTGAGTTTTCACTGTGGTTCAAACTGATTTTGGAAATTAAAGTCCACAAATTATGTTACTGATATTTAACATATAGAATTGATGCCAAAAACTTGAATGATGTGGCGATATAAAGTAACATTTTTTTTTATTGAAATTTTTAAACTACATACTTTTGGTATGGTATGGTATGGTATTTTTATTGAATCATGCATCGCAGTTACATATTCCTGAATTGCACATTGATATAAGTTGCATTCCAAAAACGAGAGTACAATTTAGAACAGTATCGTTTACATAATTATAAGTACACGTATTATGTCACATGTTTATCCTAAATTTTGTATATACCAAATGTAAAACAAAAGCAAAAATACGAAGGAAAAGGGGAATATCTACCTCAACAAATTATGAATTCAAAGTGAGGAAGAGAGAAAGAAAAGATGTAGACAAAAGAGGTTTTTAATATCATGTATGTTTACACTGTGATTCAATCTGATTTTGGAAATTAAAGTCCACAAATTATGTTACTGATATTTAACATATAGAATTGATGCCAAAAACTTGAATGATGTGGCGATATAAAGTAACATTTTTTTTAATTGAAATTTTTAAACTACATACTTTTGGTATGGTATGGTATGGTATTTTTATTGAATCATGCATCGCAGTTACATATTCCTGAATTGCACATTGATATAAGTTGCATTCCAAAAACGAGAGTACAATTTAGAACAGTATCGTTTACATAATTATAAGTACACGTATTATGTCACATGTTTATCCTAAATTTTGTATATACCAAATGTAAAACAAAAGCAAAAATACGAAGGAAAAGGGGAATATCTACCTCAACAAATTATGAATTCAAAGTGAGGAAGAGAGAAAGAAAAGATGTAGACAAAAGAGGTTTTTAATATCATGTATGTTTACACTGTGATTCAAACTGATTTGGGAAATTAAAGACCACAAATTATGTTACTGAACTTAAAATGTCGTTGACTTTATGTTATTTGCATAGTGTGTGAGTAAAGAACTTCAAATCAATGCTTAATTTAGAAATCAGGCAAAATTATGGTTTATATTCTCTATTGACAAATAATGGTTACTCAACAGCTATAAAAAAAGAACAATATTAATCAGCGGTTTAGTTAAACCCTTAGTCAAAAAGTTAAAACCCTATAGTTGAATCCACCTTTGTTTTAATCAGTATTGAGTAAAAACATGTACTTAACTTAGTACATGTTTTTACTCAATATTGATTGAGCAACTAAGCGTTACCCAGAAAACATCATACTCAATATTTGAGCAAAAATCGCTCAAACAATTTGAGTCAAAACATGTACTCGTTAATTGAGTAAAATTTGGCTCAACTCATGAGCAGTTTCTTACTCGACATGAGTTGATTACGTTTCTACCCAGTACTGAGTAAAAAGGGAACCGCTCAACAGAGGAGTAAATATTGAGTAAAGGTTGACTCATTAAAACTGAGTAGAGATTTAGTCTTTTATTGAGTAATATTTTTACTCAACAGATGAGTAGATTTGTTACTCAACACATGCTGAGTAAAGTTTACTCAAAAGTCGGGTGGTTCCCTTTTGACCACTCAAAAGAGTAACATTTTGACTCAAATTGAGCAGTTTTTTTTTAGAGTGTACTTGAGAAGGGTGAAGGTTGTGTAACATCATTGTCCTTGACAGGTTTTTTTTTCCTCCATAGTTTTTGTATTGATTCCAAAACAATAAAAATCATTCTTAGAAATATATTTGGTTTTCATCTTGACATAATTCAATACATTTTCAATTCATAGATTGTACGATTGATAAAAACAAACAAATGAAATCAGTTTTTAACATAAAACAAATAACCCATCCAACCCAACACACCACTATCCCCCAAAAAAAAAAAACCCCGACCCGACCACACTTCCGCACACACATCACACACCGTTCCTAGCGTCCTCAGAATATCCAAAATTGGAGCGGCAGAACAGTAATAATTAAAAAATGAATAAATAATTAAAACGAAGCTATGATAATCCCGTGTTACCAGTTCATAAAAACTTCACTTGTTCCCACTTCTGTAATCCCCTTACATCCCCTCCCTGTAATATTCTTTTCTTCTTCCCCAAATTCCAACAGTTCTTTTTTTTAATCACCCAAAGACAATATTACGGACTTTCCCCTGCATCTACATGTATATATCCAATATTGACATGTATAGACCTATAGAATGGCTCCTTGAACGCGCGCACATACCCTTCTCCGCATACACACCAACTCATTAACCGACACACCCGTAAAAATCTTGAAATTCCGAGAGCGAAAGTGAGCCCCTAGCTCCCCCTCCTCCGCATCCTTTGATGAAGAAGTACTTGAGACGAATGTTCTGTGTAACGTGAATGTCTAGTGTACTTGTAGGAAAATTGAAATCCCACCCACACACGCACACGCACACGCGCACACATACAAACCCACATAGCCACATGGGCCCACGTCGTCCACTGAAAAGGATTTGTTAAAGAAGGGTGAAGGCTGTGAAACATCACTGCCCTGGACAGGTGTAGGCCTACACATGGCCCCTCGAACGCACGCACATACCCTTCTACGTACACACATACACACACACACACGCACCAACTCAGTAACCCACACACGCACAAAAAGTGTAGAATTTCTCGAGAACGCTAGTGAACTCACCCCATCCGACAATGATGAAGTATTTGAGAGGAATGACGGCTTTGTGTAACAAGGTGGTCTTGCTGTACATGTACACTCCTTGAACAAACATCCAGAAGATAACAGCGAGGAAGAAAAGATGGAGGAAGGCGGCTACCACTTTGCAAGCCACCTGTTCAACAAGATGGGTAGATAATTAATGCTCGAATCGAAGTAGGTGCAAATTAACAAACGGTCTACTACGGTTTATACAGCCTACGAGACCAACAATCAACTAGACCGACAATATCGGTCTCATGGACCTTCTGTAAACTGTTTGGAAGGTTAACTGTATAGACAGACGGCCAGCGATGGCGACAGCCCACAAGACCGACAGCCCACTAGCAGGCAAAATGGACCTTCTGACAACTTTTTAGATTATGAAAACTCTTTTGTTTTGTGGAGAAACAAACCTTGTTACTTGAAGCATTCTCGACCAAGGAGATGAACAAACTTTGAGCAAGTAACATGGCGACACACTGATTGATCAGAATCCGAACACGAATAGTCTTCAATCTGAAATTAGTATTAAAGTGAAATATCAGATCTGGACAAAATGCATTGATTTACAGGTTGATTTTCCACAGTTTTCAAAATTTAGTTTTCTTGATTTCAGTTTCAATTCGAGTTCGCGTTATATATATATATATATATACAAATATATGTATAACCAAAGGAGAAAAATGATAATCCTTCGTCGGCTTATGGAAAGTTGAGAAGAAAGCAATAAAACATGACGAATTTTGGCTCTAAGCCTTTATTAAGTTACGCCAATTATTTATTCCAAACGTGTTCTGGACAAAATAACAAAAATGACATGTATGAAGAGCAACGCGTCTTACCTGGAAACGCCGAGGACAATGAGTGAAAAGATGAGTGCAATAATTGATAGACCACAACCAATATAGGAGATCACATCCAAAGCAAACTCATTGCCACGGGAAATCTGAAACTTTGATTATCAAAATAATATAGAATCATGACTTGTATTATTGATATTCTTGATCAAAATTCGACAAATCAAAATATGATCTTGTACATTCTAGCTTTAAAGGGAGTGTAGCTTGGCAAATACTGTTTAACGCCATCTACGTCTTCTTTTGGACAACTGCACGTAAACGAATGGACTTGATTAACGGTAGTCAGCGACTTAATCTCTACAGACCGAAGTTCTCCTCACGCTTCGGTTTCGCGTATGTTGCACGCACGTGGATGCTGCGGTTGCGTCGTCCGTAGTCGTAGTCAGGCCACGGGAAAGACACGTAGTCTCGTCATGCTACACCCCCTTTAATACGATCGCAAAGACGTTGTAAAATCAACTCAAGAGCAATTTTCAAAACCCTGTTTTGGATTACATAATACGTCATTGTAATGTTCGCACGTATCAAAAGATGGTGGACGAGGCTATTGAAATTGATAAAGGTTGATTTTTCGGAAGTTTTCACGATAGTGTTATCTTTAAATATTTCGAGATTTTTTTTTCTTCAAAATATTTGCCTGCGGTGAGAGGCGGACTAGAATGGGACGTTTTGTCTCTTTTGCCTGTGTCGTCTGTATTTCTGCTTCAGGGCTGGTCGATTTGTTTAAAATAAAAAATAAAAATACTAGACTTAAAATTGGCACATGAGGAGACGACTAGGGCCATGTCAGAGAGCCACCATTCACACCTTCTCTGGTATGATATGAATATGAAAAGCCTTCAACTGTGATTACGTAAAATATATCAAATAAGGTAGTGGGCTAATTTTTAAATTCACCTTTTCAAGTCACTGCATGATATATTATACTCACCGATACATCTGTGACTGCCATGAGAATAGCGAAGCTGGTCATGTGATTACACGAACATGTTGTTGATTGGTCACTGCTCTGGCTTGGTATCCGAATGCATCCCTCGTTTGAAAAGCTTTTCCTGACGAACCCAATGAAAAAGGGTTATGGTATGGTATGATCTTCTTCTTGCTCTTGCTCTTCCGTTCCTTCTTCATCTTTTCCTTCTTCTTGTTTACCTTCTTCTTCTTCATCTTCTTTGTCGTCGTTGTCGTCTTCTTTTCTTTCTTTCTTCTTCTTCTTCTTCTTCTCCTTGTTCTTTTTTCTTCTTCTTCTTCTTCTTCTTTTTCTTTTTCTCCTTCTTCTTCTTCTTCTCCTTCTTCTTCTTCTTCTTCTTCTTCTCATTCTTCTGTTTCTCCTTCTTCTTTTGTTTTTCTTCTTTTTGTTATTCTTTTTCTTCTTTTTTCTCCTCTTCTTCTCTTTACCCACAATTTCTTTATCAAAACATTTTATTATTTTTACGGATCACATAATTTCTTTCATATTTTGTATTGGGTCAGAGGTAAAACACTGTGAAACAGAGGTTAATTTAGATGCTGCTTGTAAGTATCGGCTTGCATGGCGATGTAGATATACAGTAGGCTTGCGGGTGCACCATGTGAGAGAGAGGGAGGATTGAGGAGTTCTGAAAAGAACACTCGGTAATCTTTCTTAAGGGTGTGTAGTCCTTAGAACTATAAGCTAAGAAAGATAACCAGCACTATACCAACAGTCCTTTTCAGGACTACACTGAGCGCTTTACAAGTGTAATTATAGTATTGTATAAACCCACATTCTGCTTCCCGAAATATGTTTGACTGCAGTAAGGTACTTACTTTATAGTCTGTTCACCCACACTCTGTTTATACACAAGCTTCATCTTCAGGATTGAAATTCCCGCTTGCTTTATTTAATTGTCTGTTCAGAGGCAGAAGGGCGTTAACTATGTGTTAAAAGTATACATGTATGAGTTAACCCCCTTTTGGCTTTAAACAGGTACGTGATAATCTTAAACAACGAGCTATAATTATGTGAATATTCTCTTACTTACAAGGCAGGTTCATAGAATGAACATACGAACGATGCATTCTCTGGCTTATTCGTCTGCAAATAAAAAGATGACATTGACGGTTCGATCTTCAAAATCAAGTATTACGGAACGAGTAAAGTCTGTCGTCCTGACGCCATGTTCGAAAGGAAATTAGTATAGGCCTACATAATTCACTCATTACACATTTTTGTGATTTTTCATAAGGAATAGGTAAAAACATTGATTTTTCATCATTATAATATCATGAAAAGCAAATAAACTTATTGAATCAAAAATACTCTAAGAACTACAAATATACATGTAAATATAATATACAAATATACACTGTCTTGAGAGGTTCTGGTTGAAACTATGGGCTAGAGGTGACTCCAATAGTACTATTTGCTGACGGGCGCAGCGCCGATGAAAATAGTACTATTGGAGTCACCGAGGCCCATAGTTTAACCAGTACCTCGAAAAGAAGGCAGGGTATATTTGTTTTATATCCTACTTTTAAAATTTTAAAAAAAAAAAAAATGTATTCAAATTTGATTGATTTCTTTTGTTGATTTTGTTTAATAAAAATTTTGATTTTTTATAATTAACAAAATTATCAACAATTTTTTAAACAAAACTTAAAAAATTGAAGAAAAACAAATTAAAATTTATAACAAAATTATCTTTTTTTTTTCTACTCCCAAATAGTACTTTTTCAGAGCAACCTTAAAATGGTTTAAATATTTCTTGTCACGTGAAGAGCTCTCAACCAATCATAAACCAATACATTTTTGATGCAGGATATAATATATAATAAAGAGAGGCACTATTTTTAACAAAATGACTTGTGGTTTGTGCTTTGTTACTTGTGTGACAGTGTGAGGAATATTCATTAAGACGAAAAGAAAGGCAAATTCTCCTTTCTTTTATACAAACACAATACCAAAAAAACAAGAAGCAGTTACGAACATTCGGATGATGGGGTATTGTGAAAGTGATATTCTCCTCCAGGGACGTTACATCGAGCCCTGTAGTTTGTAGATTGAGCACCTGTGACGTCACATTGCTTTTTATCGGAGTCCTAGAAAGATAACAATTGATAGCAGTTTGCTAATTTGAGGTTCTTTATTATTTTGGTGTGACTACACATATTTGTTTATTGGGAGCTTGGGTTACAATACAACCAGTAAAACAAATACATGGTGATTGTGTTTTCCAGGAATAGAGTTTCCGAGATATGGATGTTTACCTCTGACTGGCGATACACACCTTAACAACACAAAACTATTGATGTCCAAAATGAGACGCCAACACACCAACGCTATTCGCCAGGCAGAGTCATTGATTAGGAGAGATTGGTCAACCCGGTTCAAGTTGGGCGCAATGTGGCGAATATTGCTTTGTTGGGCAAGCACAAATTAAACTGAAGCAAGTTAGCCAAACTTTGTGTATAGATGACTCTTGTAGTCGCTGAAGTGCAGCGCCCTCATTATGAAAGTGATCAATACGTTACCAGACATAAATATGAATAATTTTAACAGAGTAATGCATGTGCGTAACCAAGGAAATGGGTAATAAAACAGACACGAGCTGGAGACATAAACAGCTTGGTAAAATATATGAATATTGAAACCAGATACATGGATAAGGTAGCAGGCAAATAGAAAGTGCAAAATACCGTAGCAGATTTTATACCATTAACAGATATTTGAACATTTATGATTTAATCGGGAGTGCATGGGTAAAATTCCTTGGATTTTCCCATCTTTCGCTGAATCCATGATAGACTCATTATTTCGTTGAATTTCTTGAAATTAACAAAATCTCATAGAACTCGTCTATTACGATTACTTTGAGGATCGCTACTTACTTATCTTTCCGAGCTAGTTTCTGGGGTAGGAACGACGCAGCAGATCCCTTCAAGAGCGCAATACTGACTCGAGATCCTAAAATGTTCAAAAGGTCCACAGAAGAAGAGGAATATGATTGGAAAGATGAACAAGAAGGAAATATCATAGTCTAAACTTGAAAGTTTTTCGACGAATATAAAAAATAACGGTGCAAAAACATTTAACAAAACTTCTAAAAAATTAATGATCATGGACCCGATTCCAGCTTTCCTTTCTATGTGGTAGTATTACCTACAGATTTATGATTTATTGATTTATTTTTTTCTTTAGAAAAAAGACAGAGTAGTCCCATTTAGTGGTATAGAGAACCTGCTGTGAATTAAAAAACATAAAAATACAGGGTGATGATATTATTATATCACACATTATATTTTTACTGTGTTTCAAATAATGAATCAATTGATTTATTAATTGATTAATCAGCTAATCATTTAATTAATAAATTAATTAAACATTTAAATTTGAAAGCAAATCATTAGACATATTTCTTATGCTCGCTGACGTCATTTCCGTGACGCAGGACTGCGTCAGCAATTAACGCGGTTTCGTCACGCCATGTGGGAGTGACGTTGAATAATAATGAATGCTAAATAAACGACGAAAGCATTTCTTTTTATTACTGACGTATGCGAACAAACTGCCTTTCTAGACTAGCGTGGCGCAGATAACAATGCAATCGAAATGACGCCCAGTGTACAACGGGCAATAAGTATGATAAAGAGAAGATTGTGTTCTTGAATAGGTGACAATAATGTGTGAACTTTCTCGTTCTCTTACATGTCATTATGGAGGAATGTATAGCAGAAACGTTCCTGAATTCAAAGCACGTGACGTGAAATAGCTTAAGTGTTTCGACCAAACACCCATGCCAGATGTTTGTATGGTACCATACTCCCATTTCTGTGGGCAGTGCACATGCTTTTCAGTGAGATTGAGTCAATTTCTTATAATACTGATGATTGCAAGCCCTCACATTATAAACCAATTTCCATGCGCTACACGATCATCCATTTCCAATTGCTTCCAGACATTCACGTTCACAATGCAATCGCATGACCAGAACTCAAATCTATCTTTAAGTGTTTTATTGGAGTATAGATACATGTAGTTTTGATAGATTGATGTTTTCACCCTGTTTTAAGTTTTTTGATGAGATGCGCACAGTTGGTCCATCTTCCTCAGTCCCTGTCTCGTCGCTACGATAAATGAAGTCAGTTCCTGTTTCCGTTGGAGCCGTAATGATATCTGTGAGGTAAATAAAATTTAATGATATTCTGGATTTATAAAGGGCTTAATGCATCGACGATGTCTCTAAGCGCAAAACAGATATAAAATATGAAATTTGTAAAGCGCCAAATTCAAATAAAAATAAAATGCTCAAGGCGCAGTTGTGCAAAAAAAGGATATCGCTTACTAAAGCAGCTGCATTGTGAACAAACAACAATGGGTGCAGTCATCAAATTCAGGCTCGCCTGCACACAACACAATGTATGCACACTTTCCAGTCCATGGGGAGTATTCCAGCCGGGCGCCGTTTAACGGACGCTAACAATGCTAAGTAAACTAAAATGACGTTTGCATCCTACCGGGTACCCATTTAACATCTGGGTGAAAAATGGCAGATGTGGATTAATGTCGTAGAGTCGGGCTGGGATTCGAACCATCAACCTTTAGGTTTAGATTTAAGACAATGAACCACTTTACCACGACACTTCCACGGTATTGATAAGCCTTTCGAGAAAGTTATGTTTTTGTATATATTTTCATTTATGGTATAAAGTCTGTTTTCTACGATTCATTTGTGATCCGGATAATATTACCATGATCTTGCATCAAATTATGTGTACAAAAAATGTTGGTCGGCTAAAAAACAGGGGTAAGAATATGATTGCAGGGCCCTCAGAGTGAACATTGTTAATAGTGATGAGGCTACCTTGGATAAACAAGACATTTATAATTATTAGTGTTGTTATTCTTATTATTATTATTCATATTATTATTATCATCATCATGGTTATTATTATGATCACTACTACTACCACTACTATTACTTCTACAACTACTACCACTAGTATTATTATCAATATCATTGCTATTATTATTATTATTATTATTATTATTATTAGTGTTATTATTACCATCATTATCATTTAATCATAGAGGATACCCATCAATTCAAGCCTAAATATCTCCCCAAAAATGTGAATTGCAGAAGACAAAGTGTAGTCTCGCGGTTATCATTATCGGTCAAATGGCACCGGCCCTTTTTGTCCATACCGATTTCGTCGGAGGTGAATTTTTTTAATATTGTGACGTCATCAAGTAGTGCATTCTGCATGGCTTCAAGAGAACCAAGAATGTTGTGTCCCACCTCCAGAAAATCAATCGCGCTGTCCATCGACTCCTCAGCCTAGGGGAAAAGGTGAAACGAAAGTTGATTTAATAAGCTTTCGGACAGAAGGAAAATAATGAAAATAATGAACACTATGTGGGGGTGCTGTGGTATAGAGGTTCACTCACTTGACTCTGAATCCAAGGGTTGAGGGTTCGAATCCCAGCCCGGTTCTAACGTCATTTGGCAAGACATTAATCCACAATCTATAACAATGACGCCAAAACACTGCGGAACAATATGCTATCAGTGATCTAACGATGATGTGAAGATGGAAGTCAATGTGATTTTGTGTGCGTTACTCCTCACATGTACAATGGTTCAATCCAGACAACAATCAAACTCTGGCACTACACATAAGAACCTACACCAAAGTGAAAGTTTTGAACTGTTTTCAAATAAAGCCAAGGGTCTGAAAGTTTGTCACTGGAATGTTCAGTCAATAACCAACAAAACTGATCAGCTCAAAATTAACCTGAAAAATCCGACATGATTGTCGTCCGGATATCCTCGGAATAACCGAGAGCTGGCTGAATGCCAATTATGACATCAACTTTGTGAAACGAGATGGTTACACATTTCCACCAGAACGAAAGGATCGTTCAAACAGACCACATGGTGGGGTGCTTATGTATATCAGTGACCGTATTGCCTACAGACGACGAGTTGACCTTGAGACAGCTGGTCTCGAAAACATCTGGGTAGAAGTGAAACCTGAAAATACTTTTCATGTCTTGATATGTACAGCATATCGGAACAACGACCTCTCTGTAGCTGCATGGAAAGACCTGTTTGAAAGTGAATTAGATAAAGCATACGATGAGGGTCATGAGATCATCATCATGGGAGATTTTAACATCGATTTCATGAAACAAGAGGATATCCCAAGACCATGGATAGACCTGGCCGAATCGTTTGATCTCACACAGGTTATTGACAAGCCAACCAGGTATAAACTTCAGGATTGAGTGATCATTACCCGGTGTGCATGATCTACAAATAACATCAGTGTCAAAGAAAGAACGGTCAACACACTTCTATACGATACAGATGCGCCAAAAATCTTGACACCAGAGCACTCCTACGTGACTTGGAAACCGCTCCCTGGTCTGTCATTGATGCTTTTGATGATCCCGATGACTCAATGTACGCCTAGCTAAATATCTTCAATAACATCCTTGATTCGCATCTTCCATTGAAAGAAAAGCGAGTGAGGATCCCCCTACAGCCAGAATGGATGAACGAGGAAATAATCATAGCTATGAAGAAACGTGATGAGTATGCGAGAAAGAGGGATGAGGAGAATAGGCGAAAATGGAGAAACAAAGTCCTGGCAATGATCAGAAAGGCCAAAAGAGACCACTACCTTGAAAAGCTCAAGGAAAGTAGAAGAAACAGTAAAGCTTTCTGGGAAACGCTGATAGAGCTCACTCCAAAGCACAAACCATCTAGTCCGGTTATTGTGCAAAACAACGGGAACGAAATTTCTGTCAAATACGCCAAAGCCAACAGTTTCAATGAGTTTTTCACAAATTACGCAGGTAACCTCCAGCAGAATAATGATCAAGAAGAGCCAGATCTAACCTTACTATCTAACTTCGTTAAATCACATCTGCCAACAAAGGAGAAGTTTTCTATTCCACCAATAGATGAATTATTTGTACTCAAGAAATTGAAAAACTTGGACACCACTAAAGCCGTAGGGTAGGCCTTGACGGAATCTCATCCAAAATCCTGAAAACAACGGCACCTGCAATCGCAAACAGCCTCACTAAACTATACAACAAGAGCATACAAAGTGGTAAATTCCCCAAAACATGGAAGGAAGCGAGAGTTGTCCAAGTTTTCAAAGGAGGAGAGAATTCACAGCGTGAAAATTACAGACCAATATCTATTCTATGTGTACTATCTAAGATCTTAGAGAAGCATGTACATGATAACATGTACGATTATCTACTTGATTATGATCTCTTGCATGTCACTCAGTTAGGGTTCAGGAAACAACACTCATGCGAAACAGCCCTAGCCAAAATGACATCTGAATGGGCACAAAGTATTGACAAATGTAATCTTGTCGGTCTAGTACTGCTTGACCTCCGCAAGGCTTTCGATCTTGTAAACCATGAAATCCTGATTGAAAAACTGTCATGTTACCAAGTAGACTCAGTTACACATAAATGGTTTGTCTCCTATTTGAAGGATAGGAGTCAGAGAGTTAGCTTGGAACAGACTCTATCTGATAGGTTGTCCATCACATTCCCCAGGGGTCCATACTAGGCCCCTTGTTGTTCATTATATTTATGAATGATCTTCCTCTCCTTGACCCGGGTATCCAAATGGACATGTATGCTGATGATACAACAGTCAGCTCAAGTGGGAAAACTCTTGAACCTGTAGAAGCAAAGCTCTCTGAAGACCTATCCAAAATCGAAAAGTGGTGTGCAAGCAACAAGATGGTAATAAATGCTAAGAAAACGAAGAGCATGCTTTTAAGTACCCATCAGAAATTACGTCGCTTGGACATTAAAGAGTTGAAACTAGAGATAAATGGTCAGATGATTGAAAGTAGGAGTAGAGATAGAGAGATAGAGACCAGAGAGATAGAGACCAACGTCTAAGCTATACTAAAAAGGTCAATAAGCTTCATATATTGCTATGCTTCCTCCTAGCTAAATTCAGGCAGATCAAACCTCTTCTCCCAACAGATGCCAGAATAAAATTCTGTCATGCTCACATCTTGTCTAACCTGGACTATTGCAATTTTATATGGGGCAGTTCAAATCTAGAGAAACTGCTTAAGGTGCAGAAAAGAACCGCTAAAATGATATTCGATGCACCATGTAGATCTCCTTCGAAACCACTTTTTGATCAACAAAAATGGATGCCAATAAATGATCGTATTGCATTCAGGAAATCAACTATGGTATATAAGTCCCTGAACGATCTGACCCCAACATACATGGCAGACCTATTTCATTATGTTCATGAAACACATAGAAGAAACACAAGAAGTGCATCCTCTCGCAAATTGTACCTTCCTCCCGGCCACCACCTCACAATTTTTGAGAAATGTGTCAGCTACTCGGCAGGTAAAGAATGGAATTGCTTACCCGAGAATGTTAGATTATCCCCGACCTTAACAACATTCAAAAGTTCATATCAGAGATGGTATGACAGCCAATAAAAGCAACAAACATTGCTATGCCCTACAACTAGATAGATAATACGTGTTATCCTATCATCATCTTTGATCTAACGTGCCCCCGAAGTGCTATACGAGGCATTATACACAAAACACATTTCATCTTATCATCAGAATTTGCAATCTATGGTGGTTTAATACATACATAATTAATAATTTTTAGATATAATTCACAAATGTTATTTGATTTGGTATCATTCACATAATGTACCCAGACTCATATGTGACTTAGTTATGGCCTTCTGATTTTATATTTTTCGAATAACGGAATCTTTATTATATAAATCTTATCATCTTATTGTATTTTATGCTTTTGTGTTTTATAACTTATACAGTTTTTTTGCTGTTTTTGTTTTTGGAAAGAATATGTGATAATTTTATTATCTTATTTCCTTAGTTAATAAATGAATAGTTTATAATTTTCTTATCATATGCATGTATTTCGTAATCAGCCAAATGTCAATTATGTATCTCATTGTATTCAATTAATGTATATTTCATTTCAGTATGTTGTAAACTATTGTCATCTGTATTGTTTAATGCTATTGTATGTGTTAAAGGTACTATGTCTCATTTGCAGGCCCAAAAAATGAAAAGGTTAAATTCCAACGGCATTTGAAAGACAATACTTATTTAGAGCTTCCCTAAAAAAGGGGCTTGAAAATGTCTTTAAGTGGGAAAATAACGACTATTAATTGTTGAATCGACTTAGGAGCTATAGAGCCAGTAAGTAATAATCTGATTTTTCAGACCATTGTATCGAATAGTCGTACGTTTTATGCTGCGCAAAGATTCAATCAGTTTAATTTTGGCCATTACAAGAAGTGGGTTATTGATGTAGACAAATGCTCATGTACCATTTACAGCTCATTTTATGTATGTTATTACCAAAGATGAAAAAAGCCAGTCAGTCACTCAATAGTGTCTGACAGTGAAGTCTAGCAAGTAAACGGGTTTCCTTGCATAATTTGAATATTAGGACACTGCTAACGTTTAAATTTCACAGATAGGACATACATGTCATATTCATAATTCCTGCAAAGTTCTACAGAATTTGATGTTGGCTGCAAAGGGACATAGTATCTTTAAACTGTTGTATATTTAACTTGCTTTCTATTTATGTGCAATGGACCTTGTGGCAGATTAGCCCTGTTCTAAACAAGTTATCCAATAAAGTCTACTACTACTACTGTGCCAATCTCTACACAGATGTAAAGGGGTACCTTGCAATTGCTGTGGTAATATTAGTACCATTTTTGGCTACGCTGGGCAGGGGTGGAAACCTTATGGTACCAACAGTTCTGCAGAACGTTGGCTCAAACAAACAAATTACATTTTTCTTTGCCGACAAGGTTACCATTGTCTTCATAGTTACAAGCTTTGCGAATAAGGAGTTTTGATTAGTCGACAGAAAGGGTGAGTAAGGGTTGGCGCACCAACTTGCGCCCCCCCTCCCCTCCCCCATCACCTCACCCTTTGCCCATCATACACCTTCTGTCCCTGTGTTTGCTCACCTTTCTAGCACTGATTTGGATGACCGTAGAAATCATATCCAAAGAGCTCTGCCCAAGAACGAAGCAAAGAAAAACAGAATTAAAAGCTGATTTACAGTTGTTATTTACACTGTAAAAACTAAAATATTATTAATTCACCATTCGAAAGGGCAGAGGAGTGACCACTTTTTCAAAATAATAATCAATAATGATAACTGGATTCGTATATCGCGCCTTTTCCAGAGAATACAAGGCGATACCCCTTAGTCTAAGGACAAAGTAAGAATTATAGAGGTGAGTTTTCAGATATTCTTTGAAGAAGTCAAGTCAAATGCAGGAGTTTGTTCCATATAACTGGGGAAACGGATTTAAAGGATTTGGAGTCAGACTGTTTTCGGGATTTTGGAATGAGCAAGGAAGGAGCTGATGTAGATCGAAATGAATATATTGTTATCTGTTGCTGAAAGAACCAGAAAACAGATGTAGTAGTAAGTTCTATACGTAACTGATTAGTTGTTATCTGCTAATTACCCATTTCACACGCCCACTTTATCGATGCTACATCCCGGATTATAAAAGGAGCCTTAGCCTTCGTTCAGATGGGGTGGGGTTTTCCATGCTCTTATCATGATAATGTAATAAGAGACTGGTCTTAAAGTCCACAATTACTATAATTTGGGTTGACCTTTATGTTTGTGTCACCGTCAGACCGTGCAGGTATTTTATATTCAACGTATCAGCTTTTGATGATACTTCAATAATTCTTATTTTCACTCCCCAAGCCCCCCTCCTATCCTTTCACTATTCGATAAAGGGGGACATGACCACCGTGCTCTCGGCTTACGTTGTTCCTTTGGATCTTCGCATCGGATCGGGCTGTCGCGCTACATGACCTTTCCAAAAAAACATGCCCCTTTATTCAAGAAATGTAAGGTAAATTAAGCGGCAAATAAGCCCACGCCCCCTCATAGCTTCGTCACTCCTCCTCCCCCTCTTCTTCTTCTTCTTCTTCCGTTGTAAGTACATACCACCGATGGTGTATAATCGTACCGCCGCTTGAGCAAAGTGCTGAAGTATCAACGGTGGGTTTTAAAAGGGACACACATTTAACAGAATCTACGTGCGCTAAAAGAATAATGCCAGGACTCACAAAGACTCCCATGCCTTGAATAGTTTTTAAAAAAATGATAAACCTGAATGACTTCGTGTTTTTGTTTGGTGTCTGTAAACAGAGTGAAATCAGTCGTGTTGGTAACCGATGATAACACTTCCGTAATCTGTAACAAATCAGTTGAAGTGACCGCTTCTTGGTCTTCTATCTGTTCCACGAGGTCCTGAAAAAAGAAAAAATCCCCGTCGTGTTTTTTGTTTAAAAAGGGATCCACTACCAACCAAAAATTAATTTTGCTCTGTTTGTTAGGATTCCTTGCTGTTATCCTATGGTCAAATGACATGTTAGAATAATTAGTCGTGAATGGAGAAATTGCGGGTTAAATCAAAATAGCGACATTACACTATTAAAGGGCTCATCAGGCGGTCATACCCACTCGTATAAATTTGGGGCGCACGATAGTAATGCAATATCATTCAATGTAACTCTGAGTTGAATGATAGTTTTCTGCTTGCTCTTAAAGTTCGTTTACCATTTCAACATACATGTGCGGTATTCAGTTTGGTGGGGGAGATTGGTCAATGTCAATCACTCACACAGAATCTTATATAAACTGATGCGAGGGAAAACCTAGGTAAATATATTGGCTCAAAACAGGTCATTTTATGATGATAGTAATTACAAAGAGTTGTGTTTTCCCATTCGTACAGGATGAAGAGAATGACACTAGGCGATTCAGAGAACAAAATCATGTCACTTCCGGTTTGAACCTAGTACTGGCATTATGGGTGCACGAAACGGGTCCTATCGCCTTTTCTCTTGCCCATAACCACTCCTTTACCATTTTTCTTCCAATCTGTTTTATTCCTTCCTTTCTTTTAATCACAATTTGCTTGGGGGCACATTCCCCTCCTCAAGTCCCCTGTGGCTACGCCTTTTAAATCTGGCCTTAAAGTACTCCGCTTACGAGTAGACAAGCCCTACCATAATGATCTTTGCTAATTGTCTTACCATTGCCGTCGCCTCTTCACATGGACAATTCCGTGTTCTCTCTGCAATTATAAGATGAGAGTACATTTAAAGATACAGTTGAGTTCTGGTCATGCGATTGCATTGTGAAAGAAACGGTGTAAATCGATCAGAAAAAGTTGATCATCTAGCATATAAGTATTGGTGTGTACTGCAAGGTTCTGGAATCATCAAAATGATAAGAAATTTGGCCCAGTCTTGGTAGAGATAACAAGCACTGTACACAGAAAGATGTATATGGGACTAAACAAACATGTGGCGTTAAAAATATGGCCCACATTTTTAAGCTGTTACATGTCATATTTAGAATATGAAGGCATTTGAAGCGCCATGCTTTTTAGGGAACATTTTTTCTCCGATGTTCTTTCACACTAATCTCGCATAATAACAATGAAAACGCTCACAAATTATTTTTCACCTCTCCCCAGAACTTAACCTTCTCTTTAAGGAATATGAATAGAGTGGACATCAAAACAAATAATGTTAAACATGTAGAGAAAGATGTTTATGTTATAAATCTCGGATGTATCGTAGCCTTTTGATTGAATTATTGTCCATAAATTTTCTTAAAAGATATGAAGAATAATTCGCTAATATTCAACCTTTATTGCTACTGACAATTACGATGATGATAAAAATAAAACTAATAATGATGATGATGATGATACTACTACTACTACTACTACCAATACTTCTACTACTACCAAGACTGTCATTAATACTATTATCACCATTATCATCAACATTTATGATGTTGCTATCTTAGATATTATTATCATTATTATTAATTTTAGTAGTAGAAGTAGCAGTAGTACTAGTAGAAGTAGTAGTAGTAGTAGTAGCATCATTATTGTTGTTATCTTTATTATTATATTTATCATTAGTAGTACTATTATCGTCATAATCATCATTTTTATTAGCATTTGTAAGATTATCATCATTTTTCATTTTCATTATTTTACAAGTCACCCGTTAAGGATACGACCCATAGCGGGATCTCCGTGAAGTTTGTCGGGAGATCGGTGGGTTGGTGATACAGTGATATCACCTCGCTCTGGTCCAGTGGTCGTCTCCATAGCCCCACCTCATCCAGACCGGTGTCAGGTCCTAGTTCCGAAACCAGGTTAAGACCATCTTTCACCGAAGACAGACACCTCTCGAGGGGCTGGCAGTTGAATTGCTGCGACTCCCCATTGATGTACAACTCACAGGTCACTGAAGACTCTGAATTGATTGAGAGAGGTAACAGATAATCTGATTATGATAATGATAATGAAAATTATCATGATAATAACGATTATACTGATAACGATAATAGTGAGGATGATGATAATGATACTGATGATGATGATGATGATGATGATAATGTCAATGATAATCATCAAAATGATAATAATGATTATGATAGTGATAATGATAGAGATGATAATAATGATAGAGATGGCAATGCTAATGATGATGATAGTGATAATGCTCATAACAGTCATCGTTATGATAAAGATGATTATAATAATGATTATATTAATGATACTAATGCTAATGATAGTGATAATAATTATAGTGATGGTAATTATGACCATAGCAATGATAATGTTAAACATAACCTTTAATTTAAAAAGATGAAATACCAATGTTGATTCGAATTAGAATAACAACATATCATAAACTATTAGAAGGCTATAATTATGTTCAATCATAGCTTTCGGTAAACAAGTTAGCATTCGAACAAATTTTACACTTTCGAATTTGTTAAGGGGGTAGTCGACCCTGATATTATCTTGGTTTTAAGAACAACAACAGAAGTATGAGAGGAACAGGTCAGTGAAAATTTGAGCAAATTCATATTAAAAATAAGAAAGTAATGAATTTTTGTAGTTGCGATCAATCAAACACAAATTGGCAACACTGTAACGTATCTTGCGAGCTTCTCTCTAATTTGCTCTGTACATAAATTGTCATAAACTTTCATTTTCTTCATTAGTGATGACGGAATAGATTTTTTCCATACAGGGGTTGAATAGAAACAAATTTGCCATAATTACATTTAGGGTGCATGCATGATTGACAATCCTCTTGATTATGATTTTTGTTAGTACATAGCAAGTGGAAGGGTATCTCGCAAGATACGTCACAGAGATGCCTATTTGTGTTTAATTGATTGCAACTTCAAAAATTCTTAACTTTCTTATTTTTAATTGGAATTTGCTCAAGCCTTCACTGACCTGTTCCTCTCACATTTCTGCTTATAATAAAACCAACTTAATATCAGGGTGGACTTCACTTTTAACACAAATTGAATTAGATGAACGTACATAAGAATTATGTTGTATTCGTAACCTTCTTTCTTGCAACCAAACCAAATGTGTGTGTTTTTTTTGTGTGTGTGTGTGTGTGATTTTTCTTCATTAGGACCGACAAAATACGTCAATGACACTGGCAAGGCAAGCGGTACCTTCCCTTGCTCTTAGAAGATCTAACTACATTGGGACCACTCTAATCTATTCAAGACAATCATTCCACAATATATTTTGCCAAGATAGATTTTGATTCAGAACCCTAAAAAAATATACCAGGGTCCCGTCTTATAAAGAGTTGATATTAATCGCAACTCATTTACGATTGATATCAATCGCGACTATATATGTACATAAGAGATAAGAGACTGCAAACTTGCGATTGATTTGGATCAATCTCAACTCTTTATAAGACATGAGTTTTAAAGGGCAAAACAAATCTACACACACTGTGTCCATTTTCATTGCACGACCTTATTGCTTTTGATTCCAGAATTTGAAAAAATTGAGGAAAATAAGCTTTAAAATCTTTTAAATCGGCAACCTGTTAAGAGGTTCAAAATCATTTTTTTTCTTCAACTTTCAACAAGTTCTTACCAATCTATATTGTTGCATAAGACATTAAGTTTTGTCACAACAATTTAGCAATAGAAATAATATTATTATTGCCAACTTGAGGAACAACATAATTATGATCAATTTAGCCCTTTAAAATTCTATTTTGATAGGGTTAACAATACTATTTGTGTTAACAGTATATGTCAGATGATGAGGCTTTGTGGTCTACCTGATCGACGGATGTTAAGAGTGACGTGGTTCCAAACGAGGTTTCCACATCCATTATCTGGATCCGTCGCTGTCTCGAAGGGCGTCGATGTAAATGATCTAGCATAGAGCGGGTCAGAAAAACAGGTGGGTTTGGGGTCCCCAGGCAATGGGCAATCCAACGTCGACATCGTGATCTGTCCGTCATCATTGTCCTTGTCTGCCTTCAAACGAATTCGTGATACAGCCTCCTATAGGCATAGTAGAAAAGAGAACTGGTAATGACAGCCCATATAGGCAAATAATTGAATTGCTCAGTTTATGTTAAAAAATAATGATGGTAGTCGGCTTTTGTAGTCTCACTGCGCTTTTGATACGGCTACAGCCCACGGACCGGCAGCCCACTAGACCGACAATGTCGCTCTCGTATCCCATCTGACAACTTTATTAAGAGCTCACTAGAACGACAACTCACTATACTGACTATGGCAGTCTCGTAGGCCTGCTAGGTACTTTTCAAAGGGTTCACTGGACCTACTGCCACGTGACCGACAGCACAGAACAAAATAAAATGTAGACCTTTCGGAACTTTCTATTTCTTATGTTTCTTGTGTCTGTCTTTATTTGTCAGTGTAGTGAGCTGTCGGTGTAGTAAAGATTTTGTCAATGTCTGTATCTTGAATAGATATGGTACATTCTAAATCGACAGAACATAATTGTACAATATTCATTGATACTTCAAAAGGCTTATGATTGAAAGAGCTCAACAGTCAGGTCCATATTAGAATGGAATTACAATACATTGTTCTTATTGTTTTGTTGTTGTTGTTTTGTTTTGTTTTGTTCGTTTTGTTTTAGCCAAATTTACCCTATGAACCAACAGGGTTTAAGCATGTTTTCAAGCTGCATTTTTTATATTCAACGACTGACAATGTAGTCTTTTTGCGTAAAGAATTGTGACTTGGACGTCCGATGTTTGGCAAACAAAATAGACTTCTAATTGGGAAACAAAATTGAGTTCAAATCTGTCCATCGAGAAAATACAGGAATTTAGTGCAAAATCGCAGCCATTTGGCACAAGAGTGGAAAGGGGATCCAAATCATGAGTTTTCGTAATTCTTCTATAAAGTGACTTCTATAAAGTGGCAAGACTCTTTTATTTAGCAGTAGGTTTCTTGCTGTGTCAAACAAGATTTAATTCAGTACAGAGCCTATTGTAGTCTCACTGTGCAGACACTGTTACGACTGACAAGGGTTTGTGCCTGCAACTAAGCTATGATCGGTCACATCGAGTTACTTGCCAGCATGAAACATGACTGGGCGCCATTTTGAATTGTCATGGTAATGGTTGGCTTGGTACAAGGAGGTAAGGTGAACCAATAGGCCAGGGCAAATCCCTCAGGACACTTGTCCTCCGCGCAGAAAATATGACCAGCATCCCTATTGAATGAATCCAGCCCAAGAAATGTGAGGAAAACACTTGCTGCAGAGGCGCCCAAAATAGCATCCCCAACTGGCCCTGTAAAGAGATGTATAGACATGATAGAGATGGTTAACTTTAAACATAGAATTTTAAAAAACGAATTATATTAAAGTGTAGCAATATTATATTTAGGTCTGTATGTTAGAACATTACTTCCATTTATTGATACTATATTCAAAATATAAGCTTCAATTATTTATTCTGTAAATATATTTTCCACGTATACACTATCAACAAAAGCGGCATGGTATGTAGACTACTCGGTGCACCCGTACTGAGTCACGTCTTTCAGATGGTGACGTTAATGGTCGGTCCCCAGACGTAAATAATCATATCTGATTGATACACATCTGTAAAAACCCAATTATACACACACACACACACACTTGATTCCGTTTGCGCCGTTTTATGTTATTTTTTATTTTCTTCATACTCATTATCCGTTGGCCTATAGATTGCCGGAGGAATCTTTTTTTGTTGTTGTTCTAACTGCACACAAATTATTATTTGAAGTGATTGGTACGCTTTAAATAATGTATAGAGGTGATGACAGTACGATAAACAATGAAATTCATGAGAGAGAGAGAGAGAGTTAAGTATAAATCCGCTTAGATATGGTAAAAAATATCATGATTAACTAAATTGTGTGTAAGTAATATGCCGAAGATGGTCTTATAATAATGTGAACTACAAATTAGAGATAACAAGATGGACAACAAATTGTCTTTTTTAAGCCTCGTTCAGATATGACGCGGCAAAGCCGCTGCGTTTTGTTTGTTGTAATGATGACGTAAAGTGAAATACGTTAGCTTCACATTACAGTATCTTATGACACGCAGCTCAGTGAATACGCGCAGAACCTTTGTTGCGCCCGCACTTGTAATTCATTTGCACATTGAAAAAAAACGCGCCGGCCTATGTTCTTTTTGCAGCGGTTACCGCGTTGACGAGCCTTAAGAAAGATATACAGAGAGTAAATAAATAGACCGCAGATAACCGATGTCTCGACATTAATTTTGTTCTCAGATTTGGTTCGCCAGAGAAATAGGGTTAGGGCTGCAAATAGATTTCAAATTTCGGGTTAAAGGTTAGGATTAGGTGCATTATAATGTTTGTTCCAGCTGTAAAAAGCGTTACGCAGTAACGTTCGTGCGCATCTGAGCTGCACTACCACAGGGCCAGCTGCTTCTGAAGGCCTATTCACCATGCACGATGCCTGGAGTTCCTGGTATTGATGTATAGTAAGATCAGCTTGCCCTGCGCAGCTAACGTGTGCACAATAATTATTGCGAAAAGTCCTACACAGTTAGCACTTTCGTGAAGGAAATTGAGCGGCGAGCAGCTACATGCATGAATAATGTCCCCAGGTCATTATTGTGTTGATCGTAGTAACAGCTTACCTCGCTCATCCTGGATGACGTCACAATCCAACAGTTTGATGTCATCCAAGTCTAAGAATTGATAACTTCCTTGAAGTGTGCAGGCTCTGGGCGTGGTCGATGAACTTCTCCTATCAGCACTGTGAGGCGAGGCGCTTGAAGGGGCCCTGGTCGTAGTTGTGGTGGAGGAAGAATGAGGCGAGTCCCGGAAGAAAGAGACGGCGTGGCTTTCGATAGGAATGGGGTCCAGGACCCTTGCCATGGTCCAGTAGTCAAAAGACGTATCCGATGCGATTGAGTAATCTGGCAAGTTCATTTTAAAAAAAAATCAAAATTCCAAAAGAAATGTTATAAGATATGGTTACGTCTTGATTTTGATGAATATTTGGTGGTTTCATGGTCAGAAAATAATGTGCATGTACAATTTAAAACAATACAACAAAATTACATCACAACTTAACTAAAAAAAAAATCAATGATTCTTATGTTAACATAATTATTACATAGATAATACAAATGATGAATTGTGTTAAAAATAATGATTATGATGATGTTAATAATAATAGCAATCACCATTATAACGAATATAATTATAATAGTAATAAAATGATAAAAAATAGTTGCAATAATAGTTGTATTAATAAAGCGCCCCTTAAAAGGCTGAATACTATCATTATTCCGGTTAAGTACCCTGGTAAGGCATTCAGGTATTCAGTGAACTTCTTTGTACCATGGTATCAATTAACCTAATGTGGGTCTTTACACGCGAGCCGTTATGATATGTAAACGAACGATATGTCGAACCCGCCAGAATTGCAGATTTCAATTTTATGTCATGTAAACGGGATCACTGTGATCCGCGGGCCGTGTTGAACTCGCCTTTTTTTGTTTCCGTATAAACACGATCACAGTTGCCCTCTTCGTATAGAGTCCAACCCTGCTTGAGGATTCAACCCCGAGCCGAGTCACTGTGTAAACACGGTATAAATTTCACTGTAGTTCGATTTTTTTCATTTATAATAATATTATTGGCTTTCTGTCGTTGCAAATAGCTAGCATGACTATTGTACTTGTCTTCGACTGGTGCAATATTGGCGAGCTGAATGCAATATAATATTATCTGATAGGCCTATACCACTTAAGCCCCCATCACACCTTACTAGTTCTCACTACGTTCTGGAACCGTCCTAGAAAATCGTAAAACGGGTTGTGGTCGGGGTAGAAAGTCTAAATAATGTCTATAGAGTGGTGAAGTGTGACGTCATCTAAAATCTATTTTTAGAATTTCTCAATTTTTTTCTTCATTTTCCGAAAGAGCATAAAAAATAATGTCCAAATGTCGAAAACCAGTTGAAAATGTTAAGTATTGGCTGAGATATGATCATCTGAATAAAAATATTTCCTATAGGAGCTCAGTGTTATATTACTCTGGCTCGTTATGAGCCAGAGCAATATAACACCTGAGCTCCTCAGTATAGCAAATTCTAAGAATATATTTTTTATGATGTCACAGCTTCGGTACTCTATAATACGATCCTAGTTCGTTCATAAACAGTCCTCAATACGTCCATCTCGTCTGTACTCCGTCCACAGTCAGTTCATATCAAGTTTAGATCGGGTAAATTTGCCATTTCCAAGCAGTCCAAGCCCGTCAGTTTAAACCCGTTCTTAACTAGTTCTACCTCGTTCCAAATACGTCCAAACCCATTCTAACTAGTTCGCAACTTGTTCTAACTAGTTTGTAACCCGACCACCCAATTCAGAGACAGTTCAACTCGTCCTCATCTCGTTCTTAGTTCGTTCGAACGCGCTCCTATAGCGTGTGCAATCCCGTCCTGGCTCGAGGGCTATAAGGCAGGGGCGGATCCAGCCGGCGGCAAGGGAGGGGGCCTAAAAAGGGGCCCACTTCGTGCGAAAATTTGAAAATCGTGCCGGCCGATTTTTCGCTCAGTGGGGGGTAGTGAGCACAATTTTTTTTTTTTTGGCACCCGAAAAATTTTTTCTCCCTACGGGTTACAAACTAGATAGAACACGTTGCGAACTAGTTTGAATTGTTTGGACGTATTTGAACTAGTTAAGAACGGGTTTAAACGGACTTCGGACGGGCTTGGACTGCTTGGAAATTGCAAATTTACCCGATCTGAACTTGATGTGTACTGACTGTGGACGGGGTACAGACGAGATGGACGTAATAAGGAATGTTTATGAACGAACTAGGATCGTATTATAGACATTATTTTACACATTCTACCCTGACCACAACCCGTTTTACGATTTTTAGGACGGTTCCAGAACTTAGTGGGGCCTACTAGTTGGTGTGATGGGGACTTATACTACTGCTAATATTTATTGATGCTCGACCACGTCACGTTGCAACACGTTCCTAATAGGATCGAAGTACGGCAATTCCGTTCATAGAACGGCAATCAGTCCGTTCGTAGTACGTCAATCTCGTTTTAAGTACGCTGTCACTGCGTGTAATTTCAGGACGAGGAAAAATTTGAACATGCTCAAAGTTCTAGAGCACCCTCCCGCCCTAGCCAGTCCGAGCCCGTCCACGAAGTTCTTAAACAGATCGTAAACAGTTGATACTACCTTCAACTCCGTTTGCACACAGTTTGAGCCCGATTGGCAACATTCTCTAGAACGGAGTGAGAACTAGTTTGGTGTGATGGGGGCTTAATGTTATATAAACATTCAACATCATTTTGAACCGATTTAGATTACCTTAGATATTTATAATACAATATGAGAGTCTTTGGTTGAATAAGTAATAGCTACGGGTATTCCTGTGAAGACTGTCAATGTGATCCAATTTTGAAAGGAAGGGTATTAATTGATATGCTTTATGACGAGGGAACTAACATCAGTAAAAGAACAAGTTCCATCAAAATTCAAAGATAAAACAATGTATAGATATAATCAGATTTTCAAAGTATTTAGAACAAAAATATCACTCCTTTTTTCACACACAAAAAAAAGAAAGAACGAGCAGGTAATATTTACGAAAAGGAAAATAAAGAGTTACCAAAAGCACAAAGATTGTGAGTCCCAGGCACAGGTGACTCCAAATACTACGACATCTACTAATACTAATGCTACTACTTCTACTACTACTACTACTACTACTACTACTACTACTACTTTTACTAATAATAATAATACTACTTATAATAATAATAATAATAATAATAATAATTATAATAATAATAATGATAATAATACGTACATGGTCTGCAGACAAGGCTGATTGGAAGATTCATAATCTCCTCTGCGCTAGACCAAGAGTCATCCAGCGCATAACGCCAGGTCACGCGTTCACACTCCCACCAGTCGTGTTCCTTGTCATCACACGCAAGGTCCGCCATGTGTATCTCGCCTCGAAATGCTTGCACGAAGGTGTAATCTTTGATGACGTGAGCAACGTCAGCAAATCCCATTCTCCTGTCATTATCAAGCATTTTATTTCCACAAACATGTTTTTCTTTTCTTTTCTTTTTTTCGTCGGTGAATTGAATAATGAAGGCACAACCAATAACAATGAGATAAATCAAGTTCTCATTAGTGATTCTTAGAATCCATCGATCGGTAACGTTTTAGAGTTTAGGGGCTCATGCGTCCCTCCCCCTCATAGTTTCTTGATAATGCATGAAATTATGTGGGGAGCATGTAACAAATAAATGCAAAACCCACAACCCCCCAAAAAAAAAAAAAAAAAAAAAATAATAATAATAATAATAATAATAATAATAATATATATATATATATATATATATATATATATATATATATATATACATGTACATGTATATATATATTCTAGAGCTGCTGATGTAATTGGTTTCCTGTCTTTCGATCTGCATTTCAATCAAATTTGTGTGGAATTATTAAAAACAACCTTATTTGCACGGTTTATCGCGTGCAACAAATCAATTAGTCTGCACATCGAACATGTCAATGCAAATTTGCAGGCACAAAACCTTGTCAGTTGCAATGCGTAACACTGTGTCTCAGAGATCTATAAAGAGACTATGCTGATCTGACAGCACGGTCTAGTGCACCGCCCTATAACACATCAGGGAACTGACAGAGATGGGCTCTGTTCAAGGCTTTATGAAATTGAATTTAATATGTGTAAAACTGGGGCCTGTGCCTGCAGACTATAGTCCACGCGTTCTACTTTCGCGTGCATTGTTTGCATTAACTGTTTAAGACGTGGAAGGCAATCGGGATATCGAGGATATCTTGAGAGGAGGAAGGCATGAGATTTCAAATACCCTCAGTTTTGTATTGCTGGTCTTCTCCCCTCCCCTCATTTTTGATAGTCTCTGAGTATCACCCTTGCTCGTAGTGTAAGGGTAAAAATCTATAACTAATTCATAAGACTTACATGCATAGTACACGGGCTCCCTCTTCACTAAGGGTACGAATGCCTGCAATTGGGATGCCAGTTGGAATGTCAATTAAAATGTCAAATATATCACGATCTTCTATGAGAAGAATCCCTTCGTTTTCAGCTCGTCCGCCTAGTAAGCTAACTGCAGTAGTGGAACAAGACAGCATGAGAATCATCATAAACGATATGGCATGCATTCTAATTTACTTTAAAGGGAGTGTAGCATGGCAAAAACTGGTTAACGCCATCTACGTCTTCTTTTTGACAACTGCTCGTAAACGAATGGACGTGATTAAACGGTAGTCAGCGACTTAATGTCTACTTGGTCAGCGCACACTTGCGTTCGCGAGACAGACCGAAGTTCTCCTCACGCTTCGGTTTCGCGTATGTTGCACGCACGTGAATGCTGCGGTCGCGTCGTCCGTAGTCGTATTAGCGAGCTTTCGATTTAGGCACCCGACGTGGGCTACGACGCGTGACGTCATATTTATCCCCTGCGCATGCGCGAGCTTCTGGGCCCACGTTCCCTTCCTAATCACACGACGGGAGTCGGGGGCAATTTCCGTGAACCCCCGTCGTCGTGAAAACGGCAACGTGGGTGCAGTTTCCTCGGTATCCCTGTTGTGTTATCATTCTATCATTTTTTTCTTTCTATCTTTCCTGTCATGTTAATCTTTGTTTCTTCTTCTATCACCTTTTCTTATGTTATTCTCTGTTCCCTGTTGTGTTATCATTCTATCATTTTTTCTTTCTATCTTTCCTGTCATGTTAATCTTTGTTTCTTCTTCTATCACCTTTTCTTATGTTATTCTCTGTTTTTATTATTCTATTAATTCCTCTTCCTTTCTTTCCTTACGCAACCCTTTTTTCTTCCTTCTATCACGTTATTTTATGTTATTCTTTGTTTTTATCATTCTATCATTTTCTCTTTCTGTCTTTCCTTATGTTATTCTTTGTTTCTTCCTTGTATCACCTTCTCTTATGTTATTCCTTGTTTTTATTATTCAATTTTTCCTCTTGCTATCCTTTGTTTCTTCCTTCTATTACCTTCGTTTATGTTATTCTTTGTTTTTATCATTCTATCACTTTCTGTCTTTCCTTATGTTTTTCTTTGTTTCTTCCTTCTATCACCTTCTCTTATGTTATTCTTTGTTTTTATCATTCTATCACTTTCTCTTTCTGTCTTTCCTTATGTTTTGCCTTGTTTCTTCCTTATATCACTTTCTCTTATGTTATTCTTTGTTTTTATCATTCTATCACGTTCTCTTTCTGTCTCATTTCCATATGTTATTATTTGTTTCTTCCTTCTATCACCTTCTCTTATGTTATTCTTTGTTTTTTATCATTCTATCACTTTCTCTTTCTGTCTTTCCTTATTTTTTTCTTTGTTTCTTCCTTCTATCACTTTCTCTTATGATATTATTTGTTTTTATCATTCTACCACGTTCTCTTTCTGTCTCATTTCCATATGTTATTATTTGTTTCTCTTTCTCTCATCCTTACTGTGAATTTAGTACCTGACTTAGTCACCTGATCTCAAAAAAGTGCATGGCGCTCTATTTTTACTAGCGCATTTGCTGGGATTCAGTTTTCAGTCACATGAACTTCCGGTCGAAACGGGCCACACAGCTAGTATTGGACTCGCACTTGACTGTCAATAGGACTAAGAATGAGAAAATATAGTTTTGCTTAAATCTCTAATGATGTACATTTATTAAAAATGTAGACCCTCGGTATCTTCAAATATGTGAACCTGCTGACCAGGGGCGGATCCAGCCGGCGGCAAGGGAGGGGGCCGAAAAAGGGGCCCACTTCGTGCGAAAATTTGAAAACCACGCCGGCCGATTTTCCGCTCAGTAGGGGAGGGGGTAGTGAGCAAACATTTTTTTAACCACCACCCCCTTGAGCGCCGGGAGGGGACCCATCTTCTTCTTTTTTAAGGGTGTTTTTACCTGTTTTTTTCTAGGGAGGGGCGGGCCCCTGGATCCGCCACTGCTGCTGACTGCTGTATATTACGGGAAATTCTTTAAAATTGCTGACAATAGCGCACAATCATGGCTTGGAAAAGAAGCCAAGTGTTCCAGCGCGTGGTAAGTTTTTTCCGAGAGAATTTCTCCGATGCGCTGGCGTTCGCCAATGGTGGTATATTACTTTAGACTAATACATATGCTTACTGCTTGTGTATTTTTCAAAAATTGTAAATATCGAGCAAGATTAAGATTTGCAAATAATGGATTATTACCATCTCGTAGCGAGAATTTTGTGTACCCTTCCTTAGGGTTCCTTTACTACATAATACCATATGCATATATGCTTATGATAGTTTGCCTCTGCATTGATCTTGATTCTTTGATTTACAATTTTCAATTATATACAGTATATGTATTTTTGTGAATTTCAGTTGTCACATTTTACAACATTTTACGTAAATCAATTATATTATATACTATTTTTGTTATTAGAATATTTTGTATTTGATTTTGTAATAAATGTCTGCTTAAAAAGAAAAAAAAGAAATGTACCGGGAATATAAAACATTAAAATAGGGGCAGGATTTTATATTACATTATATATTGTTTAGGACAAGAAGACGAGTTGTTGGAACTCGGTAAGTTGGCTTCTTTAGGCCGATGCCCCACCCCATCACCTATGATTTGGTATGAAACTTGAGGGGGGTAACCTCGTATCAATTGGCTCAAACTCGAGAAAAAACGGGGGAGGGCGGCTTATCAGCCAAGCCTTTTACGAGGTAACCCTTTATCCTACCCTAAGATTTAAGACATCTTTGAATGGTCGAGGAGCATTGGGTCAAACCCACCGTAAAAAGACGTTATCATGCACTGCTTTTATGGTCTCCATTGTGTTAGTAGATGCATGCAGGAACACGTCACTTACGGGGGTTCAAAATAGCACCCCAAAAAACAAATCGCCTCGCCGCTTCGCGGCTCGTGGACATCATTGGGTCAACCCCCCCCCCCCTCTTAGCAAATAGCTAGATCCGCCAGGCGCGGATCCAGGGGGGCCGAGCGGGCCTTGGCCCCCCAAAAAAAAAAAAAAAAAAAAGAGAGAGAGAGAGGAAAGAAGGAAAGGGAAAGGGAAAGAGGAGAGAGGAGAGAAAGGAAAGAAGAGGAAGAAGAAAAGAAAAGGGGAAAGACGGAGATCGGGGGTGGGGCCGAAAGGGCCTTGCCTCCAGGCTGTTGCCTCCCCGATAAAAAAAAAGAGAGAGAAGGAAGGAAAGGGAAAGAAAAAAGGAAAAGAGGAGATAAAGGGAAGGAAATAAGAGGAAGAAGAAAAGAAAAGAAGGGGGATATAAGTTGCAATTTTCCTGCCCTGAAGTTGTGGATCGGGGGCAAAGGTCATTGCCACCCCCCCGCCTCCGCCAAAAAAAAGAGAGAAGGAAGGGAAAGGGAAAGAGGAGAGCTAAAGGGAACAAAAAAGAGGGAGAAGAAAAGAAAAGGGTGAAAAGAAGGGGAGATCAGTTGCGATTAATCCCACCAACAATGTGTGGATCGGGGTAGCCGAAAGGCCTGCCCCCCTCCCCCCCCCCCAGCAAATCTAAAAGAGAGAGAAGGAAGGGAATGGAAAGGGAAAGAGGAGAGAAAGGGAAAGAAGAAAAAGAAAAAGAAGAAAGGTAGGGAAGATCAGTTGCGATTTTTCTCGGCAACAAGGTGTAGATCGGGGAGGGGGCATTTGGCCCCCTCCCAATAAAATTCGATACCGGTGTTTTACAAATGTTGCTGAAATGACGTAATTTTCCGAGTTTTTCCTCCCTTTTTAGTAAATTATACTTTTTTATGCGTTTTTTGGAAAATGACAAATTTACAGTCAGGCAAGAAATATGCTTATTTAGAGGCCTACATGTCCAGGCCCGCGGAAAGAGAAATAGAAAGAAAGAATAGTGACCTGTCAGTGTCACAAAATAATGAGGTATCGAAAAATGCTCATCTGACCGTGATTAAATGCCTAAAATTCCTGAGCTTCCGGGGGTTCTGCCCCCTGGACCCAACCAACAGCCCTAAGGCAGGCCCCTGGATACTCTTCTGACCGTAATTTAATGCCTAAAACCCTTGAACTTCCGGGGGCTCCGCCCCTGGACCCCACGCCAATGAGTGTCCTGTCAGTGTCACAAATAAGGTATCAAAATATGCTCATCTGACAGTAATTAAATGCCTAAAACCCCTGAGCTTCCGGAGGCTCCGCCCCCTCGACCCCACCAGGGGTATTAAGGCGGGCTCCTGAATGCATATCTGACCGTTATAAAATGCCTGAAACCCCTGAGATTCTAGTGACTCCGCCCCCTGGATCCCACGCAAATTAGTGTCCTGCCAGTGTCACAAATAAGGTATCAAAATATGCTCATCTGACGGTAATTAAACGCCCAAAACCCCGAGCTTCCGGGGGCTCTGCCCCCTGAACCCAAAAATGGCCCTAAGGTGGGCCCCTAGATGCTCATCTGACAGTATTTTATTGCCTAAAACCCCTGAGTTTCAGGGGGCTTTGCCCCCTGGACCCCATGCTAATTAGTGTCCTGCCAGTGTCACATATAAGGTATAAAAATATGCTCATCTGACCGTTATAAAATGCCTGAAACCCTGATCTTCTGGGGCTCCGCCCCCTGGACCCCACGCCAATTAGTGTTCTGCCAGGGTCACAAATAAGGTATCAAAATATGCTCATCTGACCGTAATTAAATGCCTAAAACCCTGAGCTTCCGGGGCTCTGCCCCTGACCCACCTAGGGCCCTAAGGCGGCCCCTAGATGCTCATCTGACGGTTATTTAATGCCAAACCCCTGGGCTCCGCCCTAGACGCCAATTAGTGTCCTGCCAGTGTCCCAAATAAGGTATCAAAATATGCTCATCTGACCGTAATTAAATGCCTAAAACCCTGAGCTTCCGGGGCTCCGCCCCCCACCGGGGCCTAAGACGGCCCCTGAATGCTTATCTGACCGTTATAAAATGCCTCAAATCCCTGAGTTTCAGGGGGCTCAGCCCCCTGGACCCCACGCCAATTAGTGACCTGCCAGTGTCATGAATAAGGTATCAAAATATGCTAATCTGACCATAATTAAATGCCCATACCCTTGAGCTTCCGGGGTTCCGCCACTTGACCCCGCCGGGGCTTTGCCCTAGACCCCACGCCAATTTATGCTACGCTCTACCTGATCGTAAATACTTTAGCCTCCCCCCACCCACTTTGAAAAACGTTCAGAGGGGCCTGCATGTAAGAGTGGGGTGATGCGGGTTTTTCTGCCCCCAACATTTTTCCTCATTACGCCACTGCTGGTCACCATTACGTACCAATATTTGGCTCTCATAATTTCAAATTTGGGCCCCTAAGAAATCCTGGATCCGCGCCTGAGATCCGCGCCCCTGACTTGTGTACCCCTTCCTCTTTCAGCGAAGTTTTTAGTGCTGCGGCTTCGCCGCATTTCGTCTTCTCGTCGACAATTCGACGTGCCGGGTTCCAACAACTCGTCTTCTCGTCTTTCTTGTAAGCATTTTTAAGCTTCCAAACGAACCTCTGTCTAGCACACATGAATTTGATGGGAGGCAATTCAAACTCTATGTTGATATACAAACATATAGGTAAACGCCATCTACGGTGAAAAAAAACGAAGTTAACGAAAACAAGATGGAAGGGGAAGGTGATCTGCGGAAATGGAAGCATAACAGTTTTCAACCTACTCTATTCTATTCTCTTAATGCTCTTTAAAGACATACTTCTTCTCACGATTACTCAGCTTTATATATACGCCTTCGTGACATGCAGGTGTGATATGACGAATAAAGTATACGTGTAAGGCACTTTTGGACTGATATGCATTATTTGGACGTCGACATATTGTGATCGAGATGCGCAGTGCACGTGGTGAGTCATGATATTGAGACTGAGACAGTACGAGGAAGTCAGGTACGATGTCGATGATTAAGACAGAGACTAGAGAGCGTGTGGAACTTTAAGTTTATACCCAGCATCATATTCCTCTTTGGCTTTGCCAATTTAGGAAGTTTGGCAAAATCTGAAATTAACAGTTGAAAACTGGCTTACAAGCCTTACTAATTAGACCGTTGGCGTAGTCCTACCACTAAATTGAAGTTGAAGTATGCAGGGGCGGATCCAGCCGGCGGCAAGGGAGGGGGCCAAAAAGGGGCCCACTTCGTGGGAAAATTTGAAAACCGTGACGGCCGATTTTCAGCTCAGTGGGGGTAGGGGGTAGTGAGCAAATTTTTTTTGCCTCCGAAAATTTAAAATTTAAAAATCGTGCCGGTCGATTTTTCGCTCAGTGGGGGGTGGTGAGCCCATTTTTTTTGCCTTCGAAAATTGAAACAAAAATTTCACCACCACCCCCCCTTGAGCGCCAGGGGAGGGGGCCCATCTTTTTTTCCCCAAAAAGGGTGTTTTTACATGTTTGTTTTTTCTAGGGGAGGGAGCCCGGGCCTCCCCCACCCCTGGATCCGCCACTGGAAGTATGAATCCGGTTCAGGACCAGGACCAGTTCCAAGGTGAATTAGGCCAAGCCTAGATCTAGAGTCTAGTAATATATGCATGAGAAAGACTGAATTATAAAGTCTTATGAACAGTGAGCTGTGAATGATGCATATATCTAGACTGGTCTACTGTTTCTAGAGGGAAGTAGACCTCTAGACTATATAGTCTATAGGCCTAGAATTAGACAGTGTTGGATCAGGTTCTACCAAGCCAAGAGCAAAAAGATAGACCAGCTCTAGGACCAAGTTCAGGATGGCAAGTTACTGAGTAGCCTATATGTGAACAGTGAGCTGTGAATGATGCATAGACTAGACTAGATCTAGCCTACTGTTTCTAGATAGAAGTATAGACAGTGTTGGATCCGGTTCTACCAAGCCAAGAGCAAGGAGGTAGACCAGGTCCAGGACCAAGTTCAAGTTCAGGATGACAAGTTATTGAGTATAGAATATGCATGAGTAAAGGCTTTTATAAAGTCTTATAATATATGAACAATGAGCTGTGATGAGCTGTGCATTAATGAGTGCAGAGCCAGGTCTATTTATAAGTTTAGACCAGGTCCAAGAAAGTCTAAATCTAGACTGTAGACAAGAAAAGTCAAGTGAGCTGCAATGAATAATGAGACATGCATGCAGTTATAAATGACAGGAAAGAAGCATGTAGGCCTACTATTTGAGGTCTGCTTGGTGCTAGACCCATGAATGGTCTTAGTCCAAAGAAGATCCAGTCTAGACCAGGTCCAAGTTTGATTCTGAATGTTGATGAGCCAAATTGGGATTGGACATTGATCGAGCCACGTACAGCCTATAATAAGGCAAGGAATATTAGACTACAGTGATCAAGAAACATGACTAGACAAGATTAGGTATAGGACCAAGCTTTACTGCAATCAACAGAACATATTGTGAGAAACATTTGGATCTTGTGAAGGTCAGTTGGCAATGTTTGCAGATTATAAGCGCTACATGATGGAGCAACATAATCAGGATTCTCAGGTGCAATCATTGGTCCATGAAGGACAAGGAGGACCAAATGTTAGACAAGATATGGATGAGAAAGACAAACATAGTCTCGGTGGGCTGGGAGCAGAGTTCTTTCTACCAGATGCAGTACAAGGTCTAGGAGAAGGAGGATATTCCATTAATGATCAATGTGATGACCTTGAACCATGTGATAGTATTTCCCAATTAGGAGTCCCAAAGAGAATGGGGCAATCATCAGTAGCCAGTGGTGAAGGGAGCATTCAAAGCAATATGTCTCAAGCTAAGGTAGAAGCGGTTACAAGGCAAGCTGAGCTGCAAATAAGAAGTGAACGCTTACAAAGAAAACAAGCCTTAGAAGAACAAGCTCAACTGATTCAGAGAGAAAGGGAGAAGTTCGACTATGAAACAGAGATAGCAGCAACAGCTGCTAAAATTGCTGTAATCAAGCAGTTAGAAGGAGAAGTGATACAAGAAGGGCAGATAGAAACAAGCCATATGCATCCTTCATTTGGTATAAGGAATGAGCAACAGACAATTGCCCAATCTATGCCCAGACAAGAGTATAGACAAGAGTATAGACCGGAGCAAATGAACAGGAAAGCTGGTCATACATCAGTCCCTGCAAGAATTGAAGCTAGTGAAAATACGAGGCAAGTGCCTAGAGGATCGACTCAAATGCATCGTAAGGCAAGATCTGCAGGCATGCAGCAGGTTCAGGAACCAGAGTTCATATCTGGAAATAGTGCTGGAAGGCAAGATGCTGCTGCAGGTGATTGGATTGGAATACAGAGGCAACAAAACAACCTAACTCAGTGGTTACTAGAATGCCACATGAAGTCAGCATTGCCTCAAAGACACGTTCAACCATTTGATGGGAACCCTTTGCAATACCACACATTTAGGAGGGTCTTTGAACACGTCATTGAGTCAAGAACAACATACTTTTCTGACAAGATATATTTCCTGGAGCAGTACACAAGAGGCCAAGCAAATGAAATTGTTCGAAGCTGCATGTTTGGTGACCAACTGATGCAGAATTTCATGAAGGCCAAGTCATTATTGGAGGCAAAGTTTGGAAACAGGTACTTGGCTCTTGACGCAATGATGAGCAAGGCAACTGCATGGCCTATGGTGAAGGCAGAAGACGGTGAGGCGTTACAGAAATACTCCTTGTTCCTTACCGAGGTAGGTAATTTGGCTAAAGATCTTCATCTTGGGCAGGAAATTAATAATTCCCAGACAATAAGAATGGTCGTCATGAAGCTTCCATTCAAGAATCGAGCTCAGTGGAGGGTTACAGCAGACAATTTACAGGAGGCAAATACATGCATAACATTCCAAGATGTTGTGAGATTTGTTAGCAAGCAAGCTCGTGTGCTCAACAATCCTGTGTATGGGGACATCACAGGGTCAGCTCCAACCAAACAAGGAGAGAGTAAACAGACCAAGGCTAAGTCTTTTACTAGGCAGAGCTTCAACACGAACGTCACAGAGAAGGATGTTAAGCCAGATAACTGCATGTACTGCAAGACGGCAAACCACAGCTTAGAGCATTGCGAGAAACTTGGAGGCATGCTTCATGCAGAGAGAGTGCAATTCTGCAAGGACAAATGGCTTTGCTTTGCATGCTTGGAGAAGTCTGGACATCTGGCAAGGAATTGCATGAATAGACTGACATGTAAAACGTGCAAGAAAAAGCATCCTACTGTGTTGCACAGACCGGAGAATTTGCCTGCTTCAAATAACCAAGAAAGGAAGTTTAAGGAAAATGACCCTACTGCTGATGTAAGCATGCCGACAGGTGTTTCAAGGGAAGCTGACAATGTAAGCATGCCGACGGGTGTTTCAAGGGAAGCTGACAATAAACAGTCAATGACAAATAACAGCAGTGAGTCCAATACGCTACCTGTTGTAATTCCAGTGGTAGTCCGATCAAGGGAGTCTGGATGTCAGATGCAGACGTACGCCTTCTCAGACAACGGAAGCAATGCAGTTTTCTGTATGGAGGCAGTCAGGAAAGGACTACAAACAAGAGGACAACTCACCAATATCAATCTTCAAACAATGACCCAAGATAAGGTGATAAGATGTCAAGTCTTGAAGGACTTGGAAGTTATGGATCTAGAAGGAAATAACATCATAGATCTCCAGGAGGTGTTTGTCCAAGACACCGTACCAGTGAGCAAGAAGGAAATCCCTACGGCAGCTCACTTGAAGGAATATTCGTATCTCAGACACCTGAACCTCCCTGATATATCCTGTGATGTCGGTCTCCTTATCGGAAACAATGTCCCAAGAGCTGCAGAACCATTAGAGTTCGTTAACACTGAACATGGTGGACCATATGCATACAGGACACTGTTGAGATGGGCAGTAGGCTAAGTGGTGTGACAAAATCAGGTACTCCAAGGAAGATATCTTCACATCGTGTACATGTGTATCTGTGAAGAAGGACATTGACTAGCAACTAATCACAATGTTTAACCATGACTGTAGTGAAAGGGTTGCAAATGACAAGCCAAAGAAATCAAGAGAGGACCAGAGGTTCCTGAGAGAAATGAAGAGATCGACAGGACACATAGACGGCCATTATCAAATAGGGCTACCTTTCAAGGATATGAATATGGTGATGCCTAATAATAGATCACAAGCCGAGCAAAGGGCAACAGGCCTTCAGAGGAAGTTTGCTAGACAGCCGCAGTTCCATAGAGAGTATGCAGGGTTTATGGATAAGGTGCTGAGCAAACAGTACGCTGAAGGAGTACCAGAAGACGAGCTCCTTAGAGAAGATGGAAGGATGTGGTCTATTCCTCACCACGGTGTACATCACCCACAGAAGCAAAGAATTAGAGTGGTGTATGACTGTGCATCTTCCTTCAAGGGCCAGTCACTGAATGATAATCTTCTACAGGGGCCGGAGTTCACAAATAGTTTGGTGGGTGTACTAACAAGGTTTTGTCAAGACCTTACAGCGGTAATAGCAGACATAGAAGCCATGTTCTCACAAGTGAAACTGCTAAAGGAAGAAAAGGATGTACAGAAGGAAGGTCGCAATAATGGCCCAGAGTTCCTAACCATGTCCAAGGAAGAATGGCCAAAGGCTGTAGATGCGTCCATATCACAGGAAACTGAACGTCTAGAGGTAAAGAAAACTTGCATGGCAGGAAGAGTTGATACTGCTGATGAAGTTCAACCTGTTGACAGATTGCTGAAACATTATTCTGAATGGAATAAACTCCAAGGAGCAGGAGCTTGGTGACTCAGACTAAAGGCAAGGCTGCTGCAAAGAACCAGAAACCTAGAAGCAGATGTGCAGCAAGATTCTGCATTAACGGTTCATGGCGTAGAGAAGGCTGAGAAGGCAATTATTTCCTACATTCAATGGCAGAATTTCCCAGGGGAAATCACAGATGGTAGCAAAGCAAAAGGTGTCAATCAGACTAAGAGATCAGCAATGAAACGATCACATCTTGAGGCTACTAAGTGTTGGAGGGAGATTGAGAAATGCCAAAATCCCAGAGAATGCCATGCACCAAATAATACTACTGATGGCTCGAGTGGAGGACGTGTATCCAGACAGCTGAGGATTGGTGCCCAGTGCCCGACTAAAGACGAAGATGACAACATTAACTAGACCGGTGACTAAATTGTGTTTGTTATTGGAGGCAGAATAAGCACAAGTGGAAATCTGACACAAAGTGAATGTGATACCTTTTTGTTGAAAGTTTTGATGGATCATTTCGCAAGTATTGGCATGAATTTAATTTCTCAACCAGCATGATCAACGGTACTCATCGCGTTGGATGGATCAGTTGGAATCATTTTATGAATATGGGTTAATTTAATTGTTAGATACGGGATGCACGACTTGCTCTGCCCCAGTAAAATAATCTGGTATTGATACCGAATTCATAATTTGTGTGCTACAGTAGACCAGGATCCCTAAATTTTATATTAGAATAATGTTAGATCAGTTATTGTTTTAATGAGGTGCACGACTTGCTCTGCCTCAGTGAATGAATGCAGTATTGTTGCTGAATTCATGAAAGATTAAAGTCGCGACAGCATTTAATAAAGGAATGAAAGAATTTCACAATATTTTTTAGTTTAAATGCGTTTGTTTTTATGGAATACAAGCACTAACTCTGAATTTTTGACACTTATTATTGTGCAACGATCAACCAGGCAACGCAGTATAATATTAAGTTTTAGCTACATGTGCCTGCAGATTTAGTTACAACAAGGAGAACTATAGTAACATTTAAATGGAAAACTTCTGATGCCAATTACAATGGCCATCTTTCTGCATTTATTCAGGAGAAAGAACTTTGATGATCAGAGGACCGTGATATTTGCTGATTTATAATTATATTGAATATAATAAATATGTACCATCAAGAACACTAGACGTGACTGAAGGACTGAAGTTATATCAAGAAATTTGTCAATTACATTTTCATGTAACTTTTTCATGTAACATGCATTTCATTATTTTATTTGGCATAAGAAGAAAGGAAAAGAGAGAAAGAAGAAAGGAGATTAGTATGATGCATTTTAGTATTGAATACAATGGTTTTTTGGTATTATGTAGTGCTTTTAACTCAGATATATACAGTATGTACCAAGAGTTAAACAATTCCTTGGATTACTGTTCTTCTATTTGAATGTAAAATTTGGTGCATTGTAAGCATTATGATCAAATACCTGGTTTGTTCCAAGTGTATTTAACATTTACTTGAACAAGTAAAAGGAAGATTAAAGGTGTAAGTTGATCTATTGGAAGTATAATGTTTTCTTTTTTTTTTGGGAAGGTTATTATGTACATGTACATTATGTTTATGTGCCAAGAAAATTGCCTGTACATGTATTAGGAGTACCTTTTATTAGCATCCAGAAGTGGCATAAGCAAATAATTTGTTTTGTTGTCAAGAATCACATTACAAGTACAATTCTTGATATTTAATAATTGATACAGATGAATCACTCAAAGATGGGTATCGAGAAAACAGGGTGAAAATTTGAAATGTTTGTGTATATATTGTTGTTTTAAAGATGATTAAACGTTAGTGTCATTGCTATACAAGGAGAAGCAAAATTTAGTGAAAGTGCTCTAATGTCAGTTGACCACTTTATAGATGCATTCTAATTATTGTTAAATTAGAACCTTTATGGTTGTGTTTTTAAAGGTTTTTAAAATGTATTATAACTTTGCAGATACATTTAGAGTTTGTAGTTATTTGCAATTTTGCATTACATGCTTATAAACTTGCCTTCACGTTAACTGGTTTCTTTCTATAATGAAGACTATAGGTATACAGTCTAAATATTAAGTAAAGGTGTAATCTGTTTCACAGATGCAGTTAGGAATGCAAGCAAGGTATTGAGGATAATGTATAGATTTCAGTTAAAGGTAACTTTACTTTGTAAAAGGATATCTGAGGATACTAGGAAAAGGTACTGCATATGAGGATACCAGCAGGCTTAGGAACCGTAGTAAAGGTAAACTATACTTTGTATGAAGGAATTTAAGGTTATACTTAGTATAGGAAAGGGTGTTTGTTCCTTGTTTGTAGAGTATGAAACGGTCAAGGTTCTTAATTCATGAAAGGTCTAGATTGTTGTGAATTTTGAAGAATTATAGTAATTGCATCTTAGTGATACAATTAAGGGGCCGGAATGTTGATATACAAACATATAGGTAAACGCCATCTACGGTGAAGAAAAACGAAGTTAACGAAAACAAGATGGAAGGGGAAGGTGATCTGCGGAAATGGAAGCATAACAGTTTTCAACCTACTCTATTCTATTCTCTTAATGCTCTTTAAAGACATACTTCTTCTCACGATTACTCAGCTCTTTATATACGCCTTCGTGACATGCAGGTGTGATATGACGAATAAAGTATACGTGTAAGGCACTTTTGGACTGATATGCATTATTTGGACGTCGACATATTGTGATCGGGATGTGCAGTGCACGTGGTGAGTCATGATATTGAGACTGAGACAGTACGAGGAAGTCAGGTACGATGTCGATGATTAAGACAGAGACTAGAGAGCGTGTGGAACTTTAAGTTTATACCCAGCATCATATTCCTCTTTGCCAATTTAGGAAGTTTGGCAAAATTTGAAATTAACACTCTAGACTAGAGTTTCTGAAATCAATGATTTCATTAACCTATATTATGCAAAACTGTACTGTAATCAGTAGTCAACGGTTCAATAAAAAATATAATAACAAATTGGTTACCAATTTTATTTTCAAAGTGCAGCGGTCAACCGCGGCGTGTTTTTTATGATGATGTAAAGTGTAATACGTTTCACCTATCTTATAACACAAAGCTTAGTGAATAGGACTTTTGTTACGCGCAGTTTCTTTTCATTTACACTAAACAAAACCGAGGTAGTTTCTTTTTGCTGCGGTTTTTCGCGGTTTTCCGCGTCATATATGAACGAGCCTTAAAGATACTATGTCCCAATTGCAGCCAACATCAAATTCTGTAGAACTTCGCAGGAATTATGAATTTGTCACGAATGCCCTATCTGTGAAATTTAAACGTTAACAGTGTCCTAGTATTCAAATTATACAATGAAACCCGTTTACTTTCTAGACTTCACTGTCAGACACTATTGAGTGACTGACTGACTTCTTTGTTTTCTTAATTATTAATAACATATATAAAATGAGCTGTAACACCTAAATGAGCATTATTTTGTCTACATCAAATACCCACATCTTGTAATGGCCAAACTTACACCGATTGAATCTTTGCGCAGCACAAAACGTACGACCATTCGGTACAAGTGTCTGAAAATCAGACTATTACTAAAATGATTGCAATCACTAAAGTCGATTCGACAACTAATGCTCGATATTTTCCCACTAAAAGACATTTCAAGCCCTTTCGTTTTGAGGGAAGTTCTAAATTAGTATTATCCTTCAAATGCCGTTGGAATTTAACCTTTTCATTTTGTTAGGCCTGCAAATGTCCCATTTGTCGAATCGACATAAGTGATTGCAATCACTTATGTAAATAGTCTGATTTTCAGATCCTTGTACCGAATGGTCGTATGTTTTGTGCTGCGCAAAGATTCAATCAGTTTAATTTTGGCCATAATTACAAGAAGTGGGTTATTGATTTAGACAAAATGCTGCGTGTACCTGTTACAGCTCATTTTATGTATTTTTTTACCAAAGAAAAAAAGAAGTCAGTCAGTCACTCAATAGTGTCTGACAGTGAAGTCTAGAAAGTAAACGGGTTTCCTTGCATAATTTGAATACTAGGACGTTGCTAACGTTTAAATGTCACAGATAGGACATACATGACATGTTCATGATTCCTGCAATGTTCTACAGAATTTGATATTGGCTGCAAAAGGGACATAGATAGATAGATAATTTATTGGTTTCCACAATATCTCATTGTACAAAGAGTGTAACAACATATTGAAAAATGATTATAATATGCATGTAAATATAATACCGGTACACACTATTCAGAAAATTGTCCTTCAGTTGAACTTAAGAGATATAGTGGCGGAGCCTATGGAAAAGCAGAGCTTGTTGTGGATAGGCCCTTAAACTACAAATGACATAATTAACTAAAGTTAGGTTTATAAAATACAAATACACGCTAAAACAGGGAAAGGGAGATTACAGGGATACATGAACCGATACTCACAATTAACTACAAGAGACAAGGGAAAGGGAAGGAAATATATCTGCAGCTTATTGAAATAATAGTACAATGTAGTTTGTTCTCAACATAAATGGTATATGTACATAGTTGGCATATGGCCGTATCGTTATTTACTCATTGTAATCAACTAAAGCATACTGCTTGAAGACAAAAATAGTCAGGAATCAGGAATGACAATATGTATTCAAATAATGGCATTTCAATTTTCTTCTGAATACACGAACACTAACAGACCTTTCAATCACAGAATCGAGAGAATTCCAGAACTTGGGACCTGTATATATTAAGGTATTTTGAGCAAATCGTGTTCTTGTTCTAGGAAGGTGATAGGAAAACGCCTGTCGGGTAGGATAGTCGTGAACTTGATTTCTTTTCTTAAACAAATATGATAGTGCCTGGGGCAGTTCGTTGTTATTCAGCTGAAACATGAGGCTGCCTAATTGTAAATTTAAAATATCCTGAACTCTCAGTACTTTAGTATCAAAGAAGAGAGGGCCCGAGTGAGTACGAGCAGGTACATTGCAAATTGTACGTATTGCTCTTTTTGAACAACAAGGATTTTGTCCAGTTTGAGTTTCAATGAATTACCCCAGGCTAGAATACCATAGTTCAAGTAGGGCAACATTAAAGTGGAGTACAACATTTGCAATACATATGATGGGAACATAGATTTCAGTTTGTATATCACACCAGCATTTCTTGATAGTAATGAACACAAATAATTTGTATGTATTTTCCATGTCATTCCATCATCAATAAACATAGTATCTTTAAGCGAAACCAACAAAATTAATAGTAAATTGCCCTAGGGGTCTTAGTCAAATGTAAATACTGTTAAATATGCGTGACCAAAAAAACGGGTATAAAGGGTTTTTATTTTTTAGATTGGACGCGATCCGTGCGGGTTAAAAAAACGTCAATTTTCAAGAAAAATGGTACTTTTTCAAAATCCTGCTGTACGCGTTTAGGGGTATTTTCTAGATTCCGACTCCGAATTGAAAGCAGTCAGCTAAATTCCTGAGGCTTTCTCCCGGTGGCTTTCTACTCATATACTACTGTCTTGCTCCCTGCCTGGCCTTGTCGACTTTTAACACAGAATTTCAGGCCATTAATTTTACATTAGTATTTGATTTCTAATAGGAACATTCCCGAGATCATAAATTAATAACTTTTAATACACGCTTTGTATGATTTTCTCCGATTTGGGCCGATTTTGAACTGAATGTGCGATAGCTTCAGCTTGACGCCGAATTCGTCACCCTTTCCCCTTCAATTTTGTGACGTGATGCTTAGTATCAACATGTAAAAATAATAACTTTGGGTTATAGGCCAAAAATGTAAAAGACCATGTTTATGGAGAAATGTGCTAAATAAAACACCAAAGAAAATGTATTCAGAATTTGGGAAGCTTTCATGTACATGATGTACAGTTTTCTGCTGTGCTCAGTGTGTGCAAGGAGATATCTCCTTGGATTAAGTAAGCTATCTCTTTTTATTTACACAGACCAAGGAGATATCATATTATTTATAGAGTAGTCGTACATTTACCATTCGAGGTATTAAGTATTAGCCAAAGATGTAAAAGACCATTATGTTTGTGGAGATATATAGTAGATAAAATGCCTTTTTAGGATGTGAATTCGGGAAAAAACACGCGAAATCCTCATTTAGGGTGTATCTTGGCTTCAGAAGAAACCCTCGTTTAGGGGGTGTCTGGAAAACATGTGGTCACGCAAGCTTACAGTATTTCTTCATGACTGAGACCCCTGGGTAAATTGCTCGAATAGAAAGCAGATAATCAGGGATTAGCAGATTGGTTTAAGTTTGAACGAAATCGGACAAAGAAGAAAGATGTAAAATGTTGAAAGTTGTAACTATTTGTATAGAAATGTCGAATTGGCTGTATCGGTATTGCTGCTGTGACATATTGCTGGACGTATTTCCGTTTATTCCAACACCCAAAATGATTAAGATGTCGATGTTTCAAAATGTATGGCTCAGGTTGATTTTTTTCTTTCTGGGGGCTATAATAATATGTTATCCATAATATATTTTGAGTAGAAGTGCCCCAACAAGGCGCTTAGGAGAAAAACATACAGTAATGATATTTAAGTAGGGGCCTATACGAAAAAATGGGGCAGTTGACCGTGAATCCAAAAATTCATGGACTATATTGCCAACTTGAGATTCGAATAAATTCCGTGATTCCCTATTTCAAACATTCATAACTTTCAACAGTTATTTCCATGATTTATTTCAAACTTCCGCCAGTCTGTTTCTCTTAAGGCTCGTTCGGATATTACGCGGTAAACCGAAGCAAACAAAACCGCCTATGTGTTTTTGTTTTACGTGAAAATGAATGAATGGTAAAGGCGCGCAGCAATGGTCCTACGCGTATTCACTGAGCTCGTCGTCATACAAAAAAACAGCCGCGGTTTTATAATAATTATTATAATGCATGAGATTTATTTTTAAGGCGAAAAATCCACTTGACATGCAATCAAACGCTTAAGGCGCACTTGCGCAAAAAATAAAATCACGTTTAATGTAGGCCTATACCTGCATAGGGACTTTTAGATTTGCACGACGAGAACGTGGACTGCTACGTGGACATCCTTTTAAGGCAATGTGACGTCCTTATAAAGGCACACTGCCGGGCACTGCCAGTGCCTTAAAAGGGCGTCACATTGCCTTCAAAGGATGCCCACGTAGCAGTCTACGTTCTCGTCGTGCAAATCTAAAAGTCACTATTATTTAAAAAAAAAAGAACAACAGGAGTAAGATAGCACACACAGAAAATTGCTACTTATTTTTATATGGCTTTACTCTTCTGCTTACACACAAATGAACTTATCACACAGGTTGGATTGCCCTTAAAGTGATACTGAACTGATGAACTTTCTACCCTACTGTTTATTGCACAGCGCCATATTATAATCAACTTGCCAAGAGTGCGTAACTCAATACCTAATACCCACTTCGCAGGCTGAGGACTCGATGCGAGAACCAACAGCGCAGCTAGGGAAGCAGCGTGTTACAAGACCATTATACTACTACATGCAGATGACCTGAGATGGCGCTATAGGGGATTTTGCGGTAGTGCTTCAAGTACAGTATGGTTTTAAAATTCATCTTATCAATCCGCCCCCCCCCCCCACTCAGTGTTATTAAGGGTACGCGTATGCTTGTTCCCTCTCTTTGAAAGCACCCCCTATCTGAGGACTGCCAACGTTTCTGAACCCCCCTGCGGGCTTTTCCTGCCTTGAAGACCCCCTTAAATCCGGAACACTGCTCAATGTACCCCCCTATCTATGATATTCAAGATATTGTATGACCCCCTTTTTAAATTTCTCAGGAGTCCAAAGAGATAAAAAGTAAAAACACCCCCCTTTTAAAGAAATCTCTGGGTGAAAAGTAAAATACACCTCCTTTGTTTGTTACAATTCTCGGGTCGGACTTTGTCGCGCGAAAAGTACCCCTTTATCAGAGATTTTGGGAACACGAATGCGGTCCCTCCGACCCCGGGGCGGAGGGGGGGGGGGCGGGCTTATCGATCACTTACCAGATGTACACTTCACCTCCGGAAAATGGAATCTTCTTTGTTCCTTTCCATATAGGTTGTGGCTTCTTATATGACAGTTCAAAGCGTCCTCCTCCTCTCCAGTACATGACATGGTCACATACCTTATAGCAGGTTCTCCCTCATTATACCATACAGTATGTTGGGTCGATTCAGTGACAATCATGTAACCAGTTGAACGACAACACACCGTAGCTTCGGCTAAACTCCAGTTTCCTTCGTCCGCGAAGACGGGTAGCCATTTGTCGTTGTAATAAACTTGAAAGCGATGGTGCGAAAGGCGCACTGCATGAAAAGGGACAGCAAAAAAGTAGAGAAAACGAGGATAAGAATAGAACAAAAAGCCATGAAGATTGCTATTGACATAAATAACAAGAAAATAATCATGACAACGGTGGATTTGATATAAAGTAGAAGTAACAAGTAGTGATCATGGGAAGAAATGCTTGGCGGTCAAAATCATAAACAATTATAGCTTGCAGATCCGTCCGTTCAATTTCAAAATATTCTTAAATCGGTGGATGCGTCATAATACAAACGTGTACATAATGGAGGGTGGGGCAGGAAAATCTAATGGGGTGTACATATTACGAATGGACGTGAGATTGTGAGATACGCCATAATCTAAAGGGACAAAAACCATAATAGGCCTACCATTTGAAAACAGGCAGAGGGAAAAAAAAATAAGTCTGTGATATTACAATTTCTTCAAAAATCCGACCAGGTGTAGAAAAGAGGGAAAGAGAGTGATAAATATTTAAGGTCTAAAAATATCATAACTCTTTCATTCAAAAGGTTCTAATTAAAGTCTCTACCTCTTTTACAAGTGACCCCGGCATGCTCCGATCGACTGCAATCGTTCTTCCATTTCTCCGATTTGCCACAGAGAGTGAGGCTGTTCTCGGTCCCCTGGCAAGAGACATCATCGTATATTATTGCACCTGAACTGGCTCCGAAGTGCGAATACTTCCAGGCAACTTCGGCCTCGGGAACCCCAGCATTCGACATACGACGCGGGCGTCCCGAATGTCCCAGAAATCATCGCAGATGGCGCCATATTCATTGTATCCAGGTCCGTATTCCACTGTACCTTCGTGTCTGCCTGTACCACCAATAAGCCGGATCGTCCCTTCTGTGAGATTGGATGAGAATGGGAAAGGACAGTTGGGAAGCGGAGAAAACGATGGAATTCAATTGGTTTATCTATTAACTACTTTTATGCCACACAAATAATCTCCCTGTGACACATTGTATTTGCCATAGAACAGATATACCAAAGTAATCAAGATTATATACTTGTTTCCACTGCAAGAGTAATCTATGCTGGTATTTTTTGTAATGTCTGGGATCTATTTATAAGTACAGGAAATTAGTAATTTTGCAAAGCCATTGTGTTACACAAAGCAAATGGTAAACGAGCAACCGTGCAGAGAGGTGAAGAAAGAAATTGAAGTGTTGTCAATGGCTGAGTTTGGAAAACAAAGGAAATGAAATCATCAAAATACGGGATACCGAATACAATATACAATCATGTATACAAAAACAAGATAAACTAGCTTAATTCAAATTCACGTGGGCGAGTATAGTATTTACCACTAAAAGAGTTCAATATCTTGCATTTGGGGAGTTGGGTAAGCGATGTGCTGTAATAGAAACAAACGGGTGGAATAAATCACGAAGGAAGTCCACCCTAATGTTCAGTTGATTTTGTCAAAAGCTGAAAATGAAGAAAAACAGATCAGTGGAAGTATGAGCAAAATCCGATGAAATTAAGTTATGAAATAAGTTGTAATGAAACACAAATTGACAACAGTACGTGTGACATCCTTTCCCGTTTGCTCTGTACGAAATGTCATAAATATCACCCTTCTTTTGCCACCCTGACACTGGCACGAACTTTGTCCCCGCAATATGCCACGCAATGCGTCGTGCCAATGATTAAAGTCTTCGTGAACGAGCGTGAGGCACGCATCAATTTTCGTACCATATGTGCGTGCCACTCGCGTGAACCATGCGTGAACACTGCGCGAACTCGGCGCAAACTCTGCCGACGGTGCGTGTCAATGCGTGCCATGGGAATCCACTACACTACAATGCGCGAACAATACTTAAAGGTAACGACCAGTTTTGGAAACGCCCCTCTCTCAAAAAATTGAAATGGAAGCTCTTATTACCAATCATGTGAAAGAATATGTCTTGACTAATACGTGATGATACAAATTTTGCTGGGAAAGTCGGGAAACCGCCTACTGATTGATATATTTGGTAAATTATTATATCTATTGGGACCAAATAGATATCGCGCACGTGGTCGCGTAGTCCCATATACATCTTTCTGTGTACAGTGCTTGTAACTTTACCAAGACTGGGCCAAATTTCTTATCATTTTGATGATTCCAGAACCTTGCAGGACACACCAATACGTATATGCTAGATGATCAACCTTTTCTGATCGATTCCACAACGTTTCTTTCACAATGCAATCGCATGACCAGAACTGGTCTTTGTCTTTAACCTATGCGTAAACAGGTAGTGCCGTTGCGTGCCAATGCGGCCCATTTTGGGCCGCGCATTGCGTAGACAGTGCGTAACTTATGCGTGTACAGTGCGCGAACAGGCCGCAAACATGGCTTCACGCTGGGTAGCACCGAAATGGCACGCCTTGCCACGACGCGTGCTTCGCTTGGCGGGGACAACATTCGTGCCAGTGTCAGGGTGGCATTAGACGCCAGTGGTGGATCCAGGGAGGGGGCCCGGGCCCCCTCCCCTAGCAAAAAAAAAACAGGTAAAAACACACTTTTTCTGGGAAAAAGAAGATGGGCCCTTCCCTGGCGCCCAAGGGGTGGCGGTCGAAAAAATCACCTTTCCGTAGGGAAAATTTTTCGGGTGCCAAAAAAAAATTGTGCTCACTACCCCTTTTTTTGGCTCACTACCCCCTCCCCCCCCACTGAGCGAAAAATCGACCGGCACGATTTTCAAATTTTTGCACGAAGTGGGCCCCTTTTTAGGCCCCCTCCCTTGCCGCCGGCTGGATCCGCCCCTGTTAAACGCTGATGAATTTGTAGGTCTATATGTTTTTTTTTTCATACGGTGGCTGTCGAGAAACATGTTTGGAAAAATGATATCTAAGGGGCATGTAGAATTAAATATCGATAGAAGAGAAATTTTCTATTTTTGTGTTAGTACAGAGCAAATGGGAAAGGACCTCGCACGATACGTCACAGCTTCGCCAACAAAACATTGAGGGATTAAAACTGCAAAAAAAAAGTATAACTTCCTTATTTTTAAACCGATATTGCTCTACCTCTCACTGAGCCGTTTCTTTATTTCATCTGTATCTACTGAAAACCTAACTCCATATCAGTGGGGACTCCCCCTTTAAGGGATTCATTCACCATGTTCACAGAATATCTGGGTGAACGTTAGGCCTACATAGTTATGTTATTGTGTCGTTTTATCTGGTGTTTAGGAGATAATGACCGAACGACTGGATGTTAGACTACAAGCTTAGGGGGGGGGTAGATTCTGGAAAGACAGAGAAACCAAGGACGAAACCGAAACCATACCGACAACAAACCAAACCAACCAAAACAAAATATATAGTATATCCCAAACTACTGGATTGGTTCGGTGTCGGTTGGCTATGTAACCGAGGTACAACAATAGTAAAGCCAGTGTCTGCATGCAAACTAGGATTAGAGTGGAGTGTGGGTGAAAGGGCGTGGCGAGGAGGAGAATTTGGTACTTACCAGTTTCTTGAATGACTTGACCCGAGGCAAGCTTTAACAAAACAAAAACAAAACAAAAATGAAGAGGTTATATTATTACAGCATGTGCATGGATCGAAGGATTAGAATGAGGCTGGACGGTTGTTTGACACATGCTCTTGCGGCTATAATCTAACCTCAACGCTGACCATGCTGGAGCCAACAGTATATAGGCCTATATAACCACAACCCTAACCCTAAACCTAAACTCATCTTAGACCCACTTGTAACCCTAACCCTAACCCTATATCTTTGACGATCGAAGCCAGGAGCAACTGTTACAGGAGCAAATTTCAGTTCACCGGCTGGGCATGTATCCTCGGCGCGTATACTCGGTATAAGAGCCCTATTTCAGCTACGAGATGTGCCCATTTTAATAAACGCCCGTTCCCCTTTCTTATAATTGACCTTTTCACCTCTGATAAGTGCCCCTATCCAGATATGATAGATACCCCTTTTATTGACAAGTGCCCATTTTCCTTTGTAGTAAGTCCATATTTCCTTTCGATGAAGTGCCTCCTTTCGTATTTGATTAGTGCCTTTTTAGGTGTTAAAATACACCTTTTCAGCTCTGATTAGTACCCCTTTTACTTTGACAGGTGCCCCCTTTTCCTTTTTAATAAATGCTCCTTTTCACCTCTGATAAGCGCTCCTTTCAAATATGATAAGTTCCCCCTTCTTACATTTGATGTACTTTGCCCTTTGATAAGTGCCCCCTTTTTCCCACTTTCGCTTACAGATTGTGCACTTTTGCGGTCATCTAAATATCCATAAGTAGTTTCAAAGAATCGAAGCAGCTTTGTGTAGTTACAGGAACCTTTTTTGTATCACCACAATGAAAGGCAGTGGAAGTGGGGCGGGGAAGGGGAGGGGTGCAATGCTCCGAATTTCATAAGAATGAGCTATGCCCCTTTTATAAATATAATCATACTCTTTTTCAAAGATAGCAAATGTTCCTGTGAGGCTGTGACCATATGGTAGGAATACACCTCAGGGAGTGGAGATGGTCCACATCGTGCGTGAATTAATCCGATGACCGGGGTAATAATATCTGTAAAGCACTTAGCGACGATATTTCGTATTAAGCGCTATATAAAAACAGATCATTGTAAAAAGGCTGAGACATAATTACCATAATATGTGCTATATGACAAGATGTTTTTATCACGTCTCATCTCCCCCGAAACAATAGATTTATCATAGACCCCTAATGTGTGCCCCTAATTTAAAGTGACTGGGAGCAATTTTTCTTAATCCCCCCCCCCCATATCCCTCGCTACGCATTTATAGTTTTTATTTGAGGTCGTATTTAATCTTTCATTATGATAATGAGGATCGGCTAGTGTTTATAATGAGAGCTAATCGGTCACAATATGACCTCAAAATTTCCTTGCTCGCTTTGATCGCTCGCAAATGATAATTTAGACAACCACATACAACAGCAAGGTACGTTGCTAAAGCAGTATCTTGGACGGCGTGAAGATTATCCCTAATAATGTATTAATTTTAATGTAGGGGTAGGCCTATATACAATGTTTAATGTTGTAATTTTTCTCTTTGAAGTTATCCTTTGTAGGTGCCCCTTTGTTTTGAGTGCACTTTTTTGTTGGTGCATCCCAACTTTGAAATTGATTGCAACCCTCACCTTATCCTATATATTGGTGAAGTATAGCCCTTAGCAACTATTAAACAGTAATACGACGAGGTGCCGTGGTGAGGTGGTTCATTTACTTGACACTCTGAGGGTTGAGGGTTCGAATACCAGCCGGTCACTAACGTCCTGTGACAAAACATTAATCCACATCTGCCACCCTACACCCAGATGTAAAAGGGGTCTGGCAATTGCTGGGGTAATAATAATCGCAGGAGCCTAAGGAAGAACAGCATTGATGCTGATTAGGCTTCCTGATGTTAAATGTTATTATTGTCATTTTCATTATTATTAATAATGAGCATAAACGTGTGGGAGACACCGTTTTCATCGAACAAAAACTAGTTAATGGAGGTCGGCCGCTATTTTTGGTTTTTAAATGTTTTTAAATGTTTTTTAAACACTATTTTTCTTCCTCCGCGGAATCTTTAAAGTCAGGCGTACACAATTTGATGACAAGCGTTACGACATTTAGAAACGTTAAAGATGGAAGTTAGTTTTTGTAGTGACATTTTTGTCAGAAAGTGCGCTAGGAAAAAATGTATGATTATTACAATGTCGTATTACGTAATCCGATTATGATTTCTATGTGACATACAATAGGGTATTGGCCCTTGAGTTGATTTTTTTCATTTTATTTATTTCCACTTCTCATTAAGAAAACATATTACAATTTACATACGATATGTGATTAACACAACAAAACAAAAAATAGCATAACAATATTATAAATAATTTAGAGCGCCTAGAATTTATATTTAATACTGTGGTGGAGCAAGCAGAGGCCATTGACTTATCAAGGGCTGGTCTCCAGGAATAATTGAATATATATATAGTTAGGTACAAAACATAGTACAACAACAACAAAAAAGGAAACAGGCGGTCTGTGTGAAGGAAAAGTATGCACAAAGAATAGTTGGGCATAAATACTTCAATTGGTGTAGTAACGTTAAAAAAAAACATATTTTAGGATTTCAAAAGGCATTGTTTATATTTACGTTTGAAAGAGGCAAGCGAATTTTCGAAAATAGTTGCGATCAAGTTTAATGTACAATTACTAAACAAAGTCTCTTCTAATATTATGCAATTCTAGACCTTCCTTCATAGTAGTGCTTCCATAATCAATATCATAATATTTATTATATAGTAACTAGAATCCAATTGAAGTTTATTTTCAAATGATATATTCAATAATTTGATTTGTTTTATTTTTCAATTTCCATTCAGATATTGTAAATTCCACCTCACATTGACATTATACGATCTGACTACTATCTCGAAAGAATTTGCAATAATATTTGATATGATCGTTAAAACATGTGAAATCTTGAAGACCGAGGATCGGAATAGTTATAAATTATGATGAATAAAAACCTAAATTTCGATGGATTTCATGTTTGCTTGGAGGACACGCTAAATCGGCTCAGAATCGCAACGACGTCAGACCAGTAGTGCGATTGTGTAAAAATTCAAGCTCGATTCGGCTTTTAGTCTGACAAGAAGACTTAAATAAAGTAAAAATTTCGGTTATTAGTATTGTTATCATTATATTATATGTATAACCTAAATCAAGAAGTCTATATTTGTCTAGATTTTTATATGTAATTGCAATTTCTTCGAAAATCGGATCGCAAGATGATCATACATTGATTGGTGGGCTTAAAGGCATCGTTAAACAATGTTAAATCTGAGATGCATGGTCCAACGTGTTATCAGGGTCTGTGATATGGTGTAATATTGAAGCCCTAAAAAAATGCCCTTCAAAATGATCAAGAAGTGCCCAAAAAAGTAAAAAATCTTTGAGTGACCGGTTTTACCATACTCATTTTCCCCAATAGACTGTAGTGTTATGGAAACCGTTAGGAAAACGCAAAATTTGATTTCGATTTCCAATCATAAATATCTTGATAATCAGACAGGCGATCAGCTTGTAAAAGTCATGGGGTTCCGGACTGACCTAAAGGTTTATAACTATCATTGCAGCATGAGCTAAATCCAGGATTTTTTTTCAGAATCTGAGACAAAGTTACCCAATCCATTTAAATCTGTAACGATTAAAAGAATTATTACTCACCCAGCATGTCAAGATGATGAGGATCTTTGACACAGACATCTTTCCAAATCAAAAATCATTCCATATCAAAATCGGTTCCGAAAATTTTTCCTCAAGTTCGATCGAAACGAATGCGTTAGCTCATCAGAAGTTAGCTCAACTGTAGCTTTCAGAAGGTAAAAACTTATTCACAAAGCAATTAAAGAGCGTGAATTGGTCTGAATTTCGCTCTAATGTTACTTCATTTGATATTTTATTGTGAATTCGTGATAATCTACAGAATTAATTCTCATAAATCTTTAGGATTGTCAATATCCAATATTCTTTGACGCTCTATGCCGACCAGTATAGTGACAAAGCACTGATAGCCGTAGAAGCCAAATATTCCTGTTCAAGATGATTATGAGCAGAGGGAAATAATACCAGACAGCTCTCCTACCGCTGGTGTGTTGGTGAAACGCTTTTCATCCATTTGATAGCAATGAAACTATAGACCTCCAGTCGATGGCCGAAAAGGGGGTATTTTTATTTTTTTAATTCAAATGAAGAATTTGGTAGGAAATATAGGCTGGGTTGATATGAATGAATGAAGTCACGTAAAAAATCTTTTAAAAGATGAACGGCTGAAAATGCAACACTTGGTTATTGTAGGGTGGGCGAAGCAAGCCGATTGTTTTTATCCTTCCGTGCTCGATTTCACGCGCGGTACATTTCTTCTGAACAATTTCAAGTTGTTTGCGCTTCGACTGCCACCACTTACCGCGATGATGGAAACGTATTCGGAATCGGGGAAATTATGACGCTTCGTGTTGTAATTGGTTGCGTGTTTAGCCAATCACGGACCAGTGCGCTGTAGATCGAAAAAGGTTTTAATTTGTCAAAAAGTTTAAACATGGGTAATTGCGGGAGGGGCGCGGAGAGTGACTACGCAGAATGAGAATCATGGTTTATTTTCTTTGTATAACCTATACTGAACACGAACGCAACTATTTTCGAAACATCAACCGGAGGGCAATTTAAATAGCCTATTGTATGTCCCATAGAAATCATGTTCAGATTACGTCACACTTTATTGTCATGTTCGTACATTTCAATAGATGATGCACAAGGCTACTGAAATTGTCTTAGGTTGATTTTTCGAAAGTAGTTGCTTTCGTGTTTCTCCTGCAACATTGCATAACTTAAGCATCAAAACACCAAGAAAAGAATATGAATACATCCATTTTCAAACATTGATGCGGAAATTACAATAAAAGAAATATATATAATGGGTGATAGTTTGGAAATATGACAACACTTGAAGAGCATTCAATTCCATTGGAAATTTCTACATGACATATGCATACAAGGACACAATTTATTTGTATTTATTTCCTTCTGTTAAATAATCCTTTACCTCGTTTACATTTGCAATACGTTTAACACATTAAATCGATTTATTCATATACTATAATCAATTACTTTGCCTACTTCAATTCCTGTCCCCTCCTTTCACATTCGTCTACCCTTTCACTTTTTGTCTCTCACTCTCCCTCTCAATATTCATTAGGACACAAATCCTCTCCTATATAAAAACTTATCACACACAAAAGACACCGATCGAGGTACCGCCATATTCTTGGCACGAAAGTACTGAATAATTTAATACTAGACCCCAAGTTTGTACTATGCCGTTGTCAGGCAAACGGGTAGGCGTAAGTGCCTTTTTATTATTATAATTGCTACTTTATGGCTGTTTTAATGGTGAGAAAAAACAGGCAGAAAGTTCAACTCCGAAACCGTAAGGTGAAAGATATACGAATTCCATTTTGTGTTTTCTAGATTATAAGAGAAAGCAAGGGAAACGCTCTTGGCGGTCTCGCCTGCATTACGCAATTCGATAATGATGAAAAATATTTACATGCAGGGCGGCCCATTAGCAGGCCCCTCCCCCCCCCCAAATGAAATCCTCTGAATATAATCAGCATTTTGAAGTGAATATTGACTAAGAATCATCAGAAGAATTATTTACTATTATTTGTACCAAGATTGATAACTTTCTTGAAATGTGAACATATAACAAAAATTAATTTATTAATTCTCATATTAAGTTGTGAAAACATAATCAAAGTCTACTGACCTAAAATGACCTTTGACCTTGACTTTGTGACCTGGAATTTGTGTCATATGATTTGTGATACTTGATAACCCCTGGGTACAAGTTTCATAGAATTTGAACAAACACTTTTGAAATTATGCTAAAAATTCAAAATCTTGATGTTGATGCCACAACATAGTCTAAGTTTGTTGACCTGAAATGACCTATGACCTTGACTTAGTGACCTGAAATTTTACTCACATTATTGGGGATATTGATAACCCTTTAATTTAAGTTTCATTGAATAAGAACTTATACTTTCAAAATTATTTTTAAAATTCAAAAACTTAGACTTTAATAGGTTAAGTTTTTGATGTTGACGCCGCCGCCGCCGCCGCCACCGGAAAAGCGGCGCCTATATATGTCTCTCTTTTGCTATGCAGGCGAGACAATAAAAACCGTTCAGTTTGCCCATTTTTGTACAGCCTTTTACAGGGCTTTAAAATTCTAAATACTGGGCGAAAACATAAATCACTGAAAACTGTATTCCTGTATTCTCTTTCGGCTACTCACGTTGTTCATTTCCCTATATGTCATAATATTATAGTCGTTTATATAATTTAATTTGTTTAATTGTTTTAAATTGATTCATTTGTTATCTCTTATTTTTCCTCACATTTTGACTCGGGACTCATTCACAGTCTGCTCTATTGCCATTGCATATCTCTCTTTTTATCTCTCTCTCTCTCTCTCTCTCCCTCCCTTTATCTTTCTTCTAATCTTTGTATCTCCCCGTCTCCAACTTCCCTCCTCTCTATCTCTCTCTCTCTCTCTCTCTCTCTCTTCCTCCCTTCCCCTCTCTATCCCTCTCCTTATCTTTGCTATCTCTCTGTCTCTACCGCTCTTCCTCTTTCTCCACCTCTTTCTCTCTCTCTCTTTCTCTCTCTCTCTCTCTTGTTCAATATATTTCCTTCTATCTTTCCCCTCTACTTCATTCTACATTTCCTTCTTAACATGCTCTCCTTATACTATGTCCTACACGTATGTCCTTCATCTTCTCCCTACCATTCCTGTTTCACCTTCAGTCTCTTAATGTTTTCATTCAAGTTCTCACGCAATCAATATTATTTTTTTCTTTAAAAAACATGAGAGAACAAAATAATGGCATAATTTTAAGCTGAAATTACACAATGAATATCTTTTTATTTGTATCATGTTACATAGTGTAAACAAGGAACAAGTTGTTGGAAAAGAAAAAAATTAATTTTACAGAGGGCTACATGTGACGCGGTCTCTCAACACAACCAATATACCAGAAGTTATCTCGATACATAATTTCGCTCTACTTAATATTATAAAAGTATTCTTAAAACCATCCGCAGCAACCAAAGGTCACTGATAACAGAGTAATGAATAAATAATCGGTAAAAAAAATTGTCATTTACATTATAAAATTATCCAAACATGTAACCCTTTACATGATTGGCTTTAAAAAACAATCTTTTTTTTTTTTAAATAGGCAAAATAACATTTGAAATCTGTTAAAGGATTCGATAAAATTAAAACTATTAAAATAAACCATGCTTTGGTCAAAGATATATCACAATACAATATGTAATGTATTTGAAAAACGAAGTATTTTCTTTTTGTGGTCGTTGAAAAAGTAAGGAATCTTTTTTTTTTGTCCTCCACAAATTTTTGTGTCATTTTTATAAATCCAGTCAACATACATGTACATGTATATACAAATGCTTGTCATGAATGGAATAAACTATAATGGACAATCTATACAGGATAGCTTGCTGTTAAGTCAATTTTAACAAAAAAAGTGACCTTAATCACTCATCTCTGATCAATTTTTGCTTCTCAACTTTTCATTCTCTCAGTATATGACAATAACGGTGTATGACCTTTGACTTTACACATGAAGATCTGATCAGTTTTTGCTTATCCTTTCAGTCTGTCAGTATATCACAATCACAATAACAGTGTATGACCTTTGACTTTGCACGTTAAGATCAATTTTTGCTTCTTATCCTTTCATTCTCTCATTCTCTCAGTATATCAAAATAATAGTGTATGACCTTTGACCTTACACATTAAGATCTGATCACTTTTTGCATCTCATCCTTTCATTCTCTCAGTATATCACAAGTGTATGACCTTTGACTTTACACATTAAGATCTGATCACTTTTTGCTTCTTATCCTTTCATTCTGTCAGCATATCACAATAACAGAGTATGACCTTTGACCTTACACATTAAGATCTGATCACTGTTTGTTTCTCATAATGTACCACAGGTAAGGAAACCTTATCTTACATGACCTTAGACATCCATTTTCTATCTCATCAATATTTGCTTCCCACTGAACATGCGGCATAGAGAGTACCATCAGTCATCTTTACTGACTTTGTCTTTCTGTCATTCCACTCTCTTAACGTTTCACTTCAGAAGAATTGTGATCTGACATTTGACCTTATTTTACCTCTGATCAAAGATTGTCACTAATTCAACATAAGTCAGTCAATTTTCATCTTGAATGACATCTAATTTTACAGGTCAACAAAGTGAGTATACTCTTTCAAGTACATTGTATTTTCAAGTTCCAATAAGAGACATATTCTCGACCGGTTAACTTTCACCTTTTGACAACTTAAATCAGTTCATTTTCACATGCTCATACATACTTAAAACTATATGTAATATTCTTGAAGTTGCTTGACTTCTGTTCAAGTATCCCGACTGGAAAAACTCATTGAAAACAAACAAATAAACCAAACCTCAGCATTGTCTTTGATAATGGAGGCATATGTTGTTTTACACTGCTAATGCACATTATATTTTTGGTGAGATTTGACATGAATAAAAAAACTTCTGCCACAGACACATGAATAATGTACACTTGGTGCCTTGGTGAAAAAATATTTTTTTCATTCTCATGATTCTTATGAAGATGAATTTGCTTGAGAAACTGCATATACTCTGGTTCTAGAATAGATCATTTTCCCCTTAAACCTGTAGTACCACAGATTTTAAAAACATTGTAACAAAAATTTACAAATGAGAGCTGGATAATCGAATCTAAAAATCCAAGACGGAACAAAAAAGTGAATTTCAGCTGCAAGTAAAAAGGTATGGGCTGTGCTCCTCTTTGCCCAAAAGACATTCAGTCAAAATATGTATTGAAAAGTTTATTTCCACCTAAATACAAATTAAAAAACTGACACCTTTCCAAATTCAAATTCTTTTAAAAGTATACAGCATGTTGCCTCATTTTCTTTCAGTGATGCACTATTTCAGCTAATAGAAAAGGGTCAGATTTTAGAGTTAATACAATCCAAGTAGTTTCTCTTGAACATTTTATTTTAAATCTTTCAAAGTAACAAGAAATCAATCCACAGATTTAGGTGCCTCAGTGAGAGTTGTGTAATGCAATCTGATTCATTTAACTTAAATTAAAGGATAAGAATGCAAAAAATGTGAAAAATGCATCATTGTTGGTGACATTGACATTGTTTTGTTATAATAAGTCCAGTCAGGGTAGCAGAGAGAAGAACTAGCTCCATTTCCTAAGGATATAGTTCTCCCTTAATGAGATAAAGTTATGATTTTCAACAAGTATGCATTTTGCCTCCCTGGACCCGTTTCACAAAGCCTTTTTCCAATGACAAATGACAAAAATCAGAGACAAATCTGCTGATAACCAATCAAAAGCAAGGATTTCACTAGCTTATAACAAAAACTGTCATTTGTCACTGATGACAAGTTTTGTGAAATGGGGCCCTGATGTGTCTTTTCATGACACTTCATTTCACTAAGCAACCTCAGTACAAATAAAACAGTAAGGCTTATCTTCGTAAAGGAAGACTAAGTTTAAAATGGCTTAACATATTCCACTGATTTATGAAGCTCCAAGAGTCAACTTCTTTATTTCAAACAAAAGTACTGTAATTCTGTAACAAAATGAATACCTGGAATCGTCTGGCTTTATTTCTGTGTTAAAGTATATGAGTTAAGGCCCATCTGGCCTCCAAACAGACGAAATGAATTAAAATATAAGAAGGAAATGAATGGTGGATTTCATGACAGCGTTATCCTTCCATGTAGACACAGAATTGTGGTCATTTTAGAAATAAGGAGGATTACGCATGGCACTTCATAGTTCATACAAAAGTGTGCTCACTTAGTCTGGGATCACACATGGCCTAAAGTTAGTCCCATCTTACGAGTACAGACCGAAGAAGTCCCCGGAATCTCCAGGAATCTGAACTGCTCTTGTTTCATCATTTCTGAAACATTTGAGCAAAGTCAGAGTTTGTCATCTTAGCTTTCTTCAGGCCTTCTCCCTCAGATTTGCCATTGCTGGCAGCATCGTTGGTTTCCATGGCGACGGAAGATGACGCTGGCTTGGGCTTGGGTGATGCTGGTTTTTGGTGTTGAAGTGACCGGGGCAACAGTGAGATTTGGGTGCGGCCCTTACCCCTGGGACCAACGATGCCCCTGTAAAGATAATGAAAGTGTTTATGAACTGGATGCATGGGCGGCATGAACCTCAATGGAAACCTTTGATTCTAGATAATAACAACAACAAATAATGATATTAATAATAATAATAGTAGTTATAACTTATAATAATAAAAATACCTACAATATCAATACTTCTATTTGTAACAAAATTAATAACAATGAAAATAATAATATTAATAATGACAAAAATTATTATTTTAATAAAACTATAATATATTAATAAAACCAATAATAATGATAATAATAATGATAATAATAATAATAATGATAATAATAATAACAATTTTAAAAATCTGCTATACAAATATGATTTTTGTTTACCTCCCATCTATTCATTCAAACAGCTTCATATCAGTTACAGAGATGATTGTCAGAAAAGTCTACTTTTCCAAGACAAGCTCAACAGCAAAATTGACAAATTAAATCCAACCATTACAGAGAAGGCTTCAAGATTACTCTATTATTCATGCTTCATCCCTGAGTAGATCAAACCACACACAAATCGTAAAACCATCTGACCTTTCTTAGCGACGGCAAAGGCTCAGTTAGCTGATATTTGTTTGTAGCTTGTTGCCTAGCAACTAAGGGCATGTATTGAATTTCATAAGCATAATCCCTACACAAGAACTTTAGTTGAAATTTACAAATGAGAAGTCTGAGAAGTCAAGTCTGCTTGGATAAATGACTGATATACTATAGCAAAATAGCAGATCCATGAAATTGTTTTTCACATACTTCCTCTTTCAGAAAACTTAGGGGTAATTTCAATTCAATGACACAATCAAAAAGCCCTTTTAAAAAACAAAACAAAACAACCCAAAACAAAACAAAAAGGCAGAAACAAAATAAGATTTAGGCTCCTGCCAAACAAGAGCTTTCTCCCCTTATACAGTACTCAGACTCTCTTTGTAATAAGGATAAAACTTCATTAGACACATTCTTAAAGGTACTATGTCCCATTTGCAGGCCAAAAAAATGAAAACGTTAAATTCCAACGGCATTTGAAAGACAATACTAATTTAGAACTTCCTCAAAAAAAAGGGGGCTTGAAAATGTCTTTAAGTGGGAAAATAACAAATATTAGTTGTCGAATCGACTTAGGAGCTATAGAGTCTGATTTTTCAGACCATTGTACCGAATGGCCGTATGTTTTGTGCTGCGCAAAGATTCAATCAGTTTAATTTTGGCCATTACAAGAAGTGGGTTATTGATGTAAACAAATGCTCATGTACCCTTTACAGCTCATTTTATGTATGTTATTACCAAAGATGAAAAAAAAACCAGTCAGTCACTCAATAGTGTCTGACAGTGAAGTCTAGCAAGTAAACAGGTTTCCTTGCATAAGTTGAATATTAGGACACTGCTAATGTTTAAATTTCACAGATAGGACATACGTGACATGTTCATAATTCCTGCAAAGTTCTACAGAATTTGATGTTGGCTGCAAAAGGGACATAGTATCTTTAATCATAGTGCTCTTTCCCCAAGGTTCATCTAACAATTCATTTACCCATTCTGAGTATCAAGAATATAAACCAGCTTTGCTTTGTCCCAAAATTTGGGCAGTTAAAACCATCCATATGTTAAATATGGTGGCTATGCTTACGCTAAAAAGGGGAAACTTTCCTGAGCTCCCAAAGATGATGTTCTCTTTGAGAAGGATGGGAAGCAGTAGGAGAGGCATCTTCCAGGGATCTTTCCGGGCGGTGGGTGGGGGGTTGCAGCGGTGCAGGATTTTATTATTTTCATTTCGCATTGGGTAATCGAAAAAGAGGAGAACCCCCTTTTAATAAAACTTGCTTGTAAAAGTATGAGGGGGAGAACTCACTTGGCACTCAATGATTTTTTTTTTGGTCTCCTCTCAGGATTTGAAGCAGTAGAAGCAGAATATTTCATGGAAGCTTCACAAGGGTTGGGGGATTCTAAAGGGGATTGTGTGTGTTTAAATTTTGTATGAAGGGGGAACTTACTTGGAACCCAAAGATTTCTGTCCCCTCTCTGGGGGATTCGATGCAGCAGGAGCGGCATCCTTCAGGGGTGCTTTTCTTGTGGGAGGATTACTGATTGCCACGGTGATGGTGTGTTCACCCATTTGGGTGTTGTCTAGACCCATCACAGCCCTGCTTGCAGAGGCCTAAAAGCAGAAAGGGGTTAAAACAATTATTTAAAAACATTTTTTTTAAGGTGATAAAAGTAAATTCAGAATACAAGGTACTTGAATTCAGGGGTTGCATTCAAAGCAATGTTATGTTTAATATGAGAAGACCAATGTCAATTGTCAAAACAATTCAAAATTAGGACACATCATGGGTTAATTTCTGCGCAGATCTGGCTTCGTTCGCACAAAGTCAAACAAGACATCAGTGCAAGTGCAAGCCCTACTGGTAAGTGTTAGTTCCACACAAATTAAGTTTGAAGTGACAATTAACATTGTTTTCCCTAATACATGTTTATAAGATAACATCATTTTCAGAATACAGCCCCATGATGTTAATATCCCATATCAAGATGCTCTGTGAAAGTGTGCCAAAGTTACATGTTCAAAGACAAAACATGATACCTGAAGCCTCTCACCTTGACAAGGCTAGATTACATGGGCCAGACTGCAAGTTTTCATTTGGTCGCAAAATGCTTCTCTACAGCAACCAATACCAAAATACATCTTTCTTATCATAAACTTTGCTTTCTTTGTTAACTGATTTTTTCCATTAAAAAAAAAAAAGAGTCAATTAGCTATGTAAAATGAATTCTCATTTGATTACGAGTAGACCATTAAACATTTCTTGACGCCACACAACTTACCTCATTTTCAAAGTCCACATAAGCTAATCCTTTAGGGACTCCACTCTTGAACGTCACAATACGCACACCCTTCAGCTTACCATACTATAGAAAGATCAGAAAACATGATTTAACTTGTAAAATTTCTTTTATTCAGGCAATTTTGAATCTTGTTTGACCATAGGGTCAGTCAATGGGTCATATCTATACAACGAGAAAAGGCAAGCATTTGCTTTTTTTCTAACCTTCTGCTTGCACTGTTTTTACTTCAGTTTCTAAAAACCCAGAAGATGGGATCATCCTAAGCTCTACACTAGAGCCCATTTTTGTTTACAGACAGTATTAGAGCGTCATAGATAGAGTTATAAATGTTTCCATGGAAACAACACACCGGTGTGCATTAAATACTACAATTGCTCCCGTCACAGAGCCTAGAAGCCACTACAAGCAGCCGAGGTTGTAAATAATTGATGCGCGAGGGGGCCTTAGATGTTAACCTGTATCAATCACATAATAGTATTTTGCTCTGCATGTTAGGGGTTTCATGTTGCTATACTATATTGCTTTGGTCTTGATTAGCTTCATGGCAACCCTTTTAACACTGGTATAGATTAATCTTGCACTGGAAACAGTTAAATAATCTGAAAGCCTAATCGCCCCCATGCTAAATTCAATGTGACACCAGGAGATTATTTGTGTGGCACATAAGGAGTTGATTAATCCCTGGTAACTGCTCTTGTGACGCCTATTGTCTCGGGCTGATAGCACTTTTAAAAAAGCCTCTGGCATCATCCTCAGTCGCCAAGACACAACATTGGCAGTGTTTATGAAGATTTTCGGCACTTTATTGCAAAGTGCTTCAAACATAAAACAATAAACAACAACGATACAAGAAAAAGAATTTTATATGACCAAACACATTTTCATAATAAATGATAAGGAGGCATAAGAAGAAGAAGAACAAGATGATGAAGGAAAAGATGAGAACAAAAAGGACAACCAGAAGAACAAGAACAAGAACAAGAACATGGAGAGGAAGAAGAAGGTGAAGAAGAAGATAGAGGAGGAAGAAGAGGAGGTGGAGAAGAAAGAGAAGAATAAGAAAAAGAAGAGAAAGCAGAAGAAGAAGAGGAAGAAGAAGAAGAAGTTGAAGAAGAAGATGAAGAAGAAGACAAGAAGAACAAAAAGAAGAAAAAAACGTAGAAGACATAGAAGAAAACGAAGAAGAAAAAGAACATAAACTACAAAAAATACTTTTTTTCCATTCTTGTACATACTATATTGGGATTAAATTCCCTGACGGAAAAAGCACTGAAGGGAACATGCAAAATTAATGCTACTGTGGAGTACAACGAATGGGAATGTTATCCCGAAATAATTCCCAGTCAAATGAATAATTTGCCAATATGAGATTTCTATTTGTATACTGATCAAAACCTTACAAAACTTCATTAACCTTCTTATTGTCTGTCAGATATCGTACAAAATCTGTTTCTTTGAATTTGAGATTTCACTTTGTATACTGATCACAACTTTATAAAAATTCATGAACTTTTGTGTATTGTCTGTCAGATATCGCTAAAATCTCTGTTTCTTTGATTTTTTTTAATTTTCATCCGATTCACCTTCACATCATTGCCCTTTCAAGTAAACAGAAAAGTCAATAAATATGAACTCACCTCACTAAAGGTTTTCTCTAGCTCTTCCGTCGTAAGTGTCCTAGGTAAGCCACTCACAAAGAGTTTATTCTTCTCCATCTTGTTTTCATACTGTATCCATGGAAACACAAATGAAATACAGGTCTTTCAAAATATGATCAAATACTGTGAAACCTGTGTATAAAGACCACTCCAGGGGTGTTTCAAAAAGATCTTAAGTCGAACTTAACTCTAAGTTGGACTTAAAAGTTATGGAGAGCCATTTGTAGCCTTAAAATAAAATATATTCAAATGCGAAAATTCAAGTATTTTAGACTTTTTATAAATTCCACATCAAGAACATGAAATCTCCTTGATAATATAAAATATAAATGATTTGAATCAACATTTTATGCCTTTTAAAATAACTTTTACAAAATATTTTCATAGATGCTAACGGCTTTTCATAATTGTTAGGTCCAACTTAGAGATAAGTTCAACTTAGAATCTTTGTGAAACACCCCCCTGGAGATGTTAAAAGTGCCCCACATAGGCATGGTCTTTATATTCAGGTTTGTTTAGTACACATTTAAAATGAGAAAGACAGAAAAATTGTTGTCTTTGTAGACATGTGGTCTTTCTGTACAGGTGTTCACTACAGCATGTTTGACTGTATCAGGGCACAGCTTGATTGCCTTCCTTGCATATTTCTCCATGATGAGGAAATGCTGTAAGGGAATTTTAAGGATTTGCTATCGTGAAAATAACTAGTCAACTTACATGTATAGCAGGCTATATTACAAGGTACAATTACATTTACAGCATTTTGGATGGCAAAGCAGGACAAATCTGAAATAGTATATGTATTCATTTTGGGTTCTAATTTCGGCTGAATTCAAGTAAACCATTAGGAATGATATCATACATATATACCCATTGGTGATACACACTGTTTTTCTTCGAGAGGGAACCTTACATTTCTAGTGAATTTATTAAAAATATAAATACATGTATTTCTCCTTAATGCTATGGTCACAACTCGCCGTACGTCTTTTTGCATGTGCGTGTCCGCAACTGCAGTAAGGTCATGGGCCAACTCCTGCGATTCGCACGTCCTTCTTACGATCCTCGTGGGCGCCTTAAACCCTCCTCAAAAACCAATTTACCCCCATACCTGCAAGAATCCTTGAGGTGAACTCACAATCCCGGGCAGATGCTTTGCAACTGCAGTGCGATGTGTTACAGCACCATGGGGCTGTGCACAGCGCCACATCACTACGTACATGTAGGACCACCGCAGGAAGGCCTGTGATGGCTTTCATCCTCTTTTGAATTACAATTCAGAACAAAAAAAATCCCAACAAGAACAAAAACTCCTGTACTATATAGAATAACATCTCCTTACCAAGAACTTCTTTTCTGTTGGTGCACCTGATCTGTCTTTTGAAGGGTCCACATACATAGGTCTGTCATTGATGGTCTCTCTGTCCTTCTTCAGTGCCCTCTTTGCAGACTCCTGTACAGATTTAAATTCAAATTACAATTTAAGCCATTGACTCTTACTTAGTTGTCTCATTCTCATAGGCTTAATACAAGAACCATCTGTCGTTCTTGAGATATTGTGATAACGAGGGTAATATCTGTAATTTCAGAAATTGACCTCTATGACCTTTGACCTTTGACCTGTGACCAACTTACTCCAAAATATTATCAGACTGTCTTCCTATAATGATACATACTATCATTAAGTTTGAAGTTCATACCTCAAGTGGTTCTTGAGATATCGCGTTAATGAGAAAGCGGGATGGACGTAAGGTTGGACAGACAACCCGAAAACATAATGCCTCCGGAACCACCTTCGGTGAGCGGAGGCATAAAAACGTGAAGCACACATGTGCATTACACTATATCAGCACTAAAACAGCAACATCCTACCTCTAAGCTACATTCTAAGAAATAAGCCAGTTTGTAGATACCAATCCACGAGCAGATAAAGGTCATTTGTACCAAAATTGTAAACTCCACCGAGACGAATACCGAATACGTGCTCATGATAGTTATGTAATCATTTATGCACTGACGGTACATTCTATGGATCACAGGTGTAAAAGATCTATGGATATTGGGGTCATTTGTACTATGTGCGAACTATGAACTGGTCTATTTCTCTCAGTTCAAAATATGAAACATCAGATTTAACAATCAGCTAAGATCATATGTGCACAGCTACTATGCAGAAAATAATAATTAATCCCAAAACTTTTATCCAGCATTCATTGGTGAAGGGTTAATTAAGATTTCTCTTTACAGAAGCATTGTTTGAAGTCGAGACTTACCTCATCTTCAAACTCAACATAGCAATAACCTTTGAACTTCTTCTGGTAGTTAGTTACCATTCGAACATCCCTGACAGTGCCACACTGTAGATCAAAAACAAAACAACAAAATGTAGATGATTCACAACGCTATCTGTCATTGTCGAAAACCTCACCAGTATCTACAGACAGTCTTGCATACCTGCCAACATTTGAAAATAAGAAATCTGTACCCTTAGTGGGGCTCTGGGGGCGCAGACCCCAGCGGGGTCAAGGTAGCCCCCTGTGGGGGTACAGGCATACATGTATGCGTGTATTGAACAGGCAATCGCACGGCCTTACCATGGCCATGTATGCAGCAGCAGTGTAACTGGCAATACGCAGTAAATCTGTACAAAAAAGGGAATACAAATTCGCTGCTTGATCATGCAGCCATTCAACGCCCGCAATCACGGAACATGGTAAAACAAGCCAAATTTGGCTTTAAAAAAAAAATATCTGGTCATTCAGAATTTTGAAAATATTTGTAGGTCCTAAAAATTCAGAAAATCCTAATATTCCGATTAAATCAATACAATCGGCAGGTATGGTCTTGAATTATCGTTAAAAATTTCACATAATTTTCACAGAGTCCAACAAAACTTAACATTGAATGCTCTAGACTATAACACAATATTCTGCTAAAATATTTTGATACCAAATTGTAATACTTTAACTGTAAATATGAAGCGATAAAAAAAATCACGCTTGTATTTGCATATAAACTGTAGTCCCATGATGCCGTGATGGTTGTTTGGGTGGGCAAAGATAGTAGAGGGAGAATGATGATAGCAAAGGTAAGATGATTGTCGTGGTCAGAGAGCTGAAGCAATGGTAGTAGAGGGAGAATTATGGTAGTAGAGGAAAGGAAAGTGGTCGAGAAGGGTAGTAGGATAAATGGGACGGTACTTGATGTTAGTTCTTACCTCTGAAAAGACTTTCCTGATCCTCTTTTCTGTGACGTTATAGCCTAGATTCTTGACAAACACTGTCCTTGGGTCGTTGTTGTCACGCTCAGACTTCTTCTTCTTAGGGTTCATGGCCATCTGGAATTCCACCGATTGGTCATTGAGACTCGTCTTTGCTGGGATGTCCTCCATATCTATGTCCTTCACTCTGTCGGAAACCGCTGCATAAGAAGGACCAATAAAGGTTCATTTACATAATTATAATTATAATTATATCTAATTTAATTTGTTTTTTGTGGGGGCATTATTTATAAGCAATTTGCTTCTTTGTTGGCCTGACCATATATTTGCTTTGTATTTTGTATGTTTTATGTATTCTATTTTCTATTGTATGATTTGCTTTTACATATATATATGGTTTAGAAAATTCAATTCAATGATTATAAAAAAAATCAATTAATTCAATTAAAAATGATAACATTTGATGATTTAAACCACGTTGGTAGTATGATTTACCTGTATAATATCGTATAAAGTCAGGTGATCCACAAACAGAAATTCATATATGTAAAACTGGAACATGGAAGGAGAATGAACAGATGTATGTAAAGCACAAAGTCCCTTTTTGTCAGGGCTCCAGGGCCCTTATAATGGCTCTTGGGTTCTTAAATGCACTCTGGTGCAATCTCAGCCATATTTTGAAGCATTTTAATACAAATTTTATGACTTAATATTCATAAATAATTTTGGTTGAGAATGAATGTTAACATGTTGCTAATTTTCAAACCTGTTCAGTCAAAATTCAAACCTGTTGCTGTTACATGTTTAAACCCCTTGTGGACCAAGTGTAATATGCTTCCCGCTTCTATATCTTACAATACATACCGGTATTTACAGAGTACACGTAGGCCTTTTTTTTCAGCTCTACTACTAATCATTTACATTTTTTTTTTAAACGGCTGCACTACAAGGTCCCGGTTTCCTGTATCATTTGTGAACATGTCATAAAAGTAGATATCAGCCAGGGCCATAATCTGGGAATTTTATTTTATATTAGTAAAAATTGTGTTAATTGTCAAAGCAAAGTGAATTTACACAAAATACACACTTTAACCCTAAACTGAAACCTAGAGTCTAATTACAACCCCAAGGCTTCATTCAGATATGATCCGCAAAATTGCAGCTTTTTTTTTCATGTAAAATGTAATGCGCTTCTGTATCTTACAACACAGAGCTCAGTGAACACGTGCATGACTTTAGTTGCACACATTTGCCATTAATTTAATGCGGTGGTTTACCGCATGATATGTGAACGAGCCTTACTTGAGCTCATTCATACATGGTGTGGTAATCCACGGCAGTTTGCTATCATTTTCTTTTTTAAAGTCGTTAGTGAATGGCAAGTGATAGTGAGAGAGAATATTGCTAAATGTAACAAGATACAGAAACGTCAAAAAACATATAATTAATTTTGTGATATATAGTATAATTTGTGCGTTTTTCTTTGTAATCATTATAATTATGTGTTTTTTATGTAAGTATTATTCAATCAATAAATGATGGAGAGAAAAAAAAAACAGAAACAGAAACGTTAAGCGCATGAGGATTAATATCTCATTTCATTTAGCCCTGACAGGAAACGAAAACGAGCTTCAACCCTATATCTTTGACCAAGGTAAAAACCAGCCTGGAGCAAATGTCGGGTCACCATCACATGACAAAAAGTCGACTGTTTGGTGTGGTGGAACTCACGTTTTAAATCCTCATCATTTGGTCCTACTCGGGGTGCTGGCAGTTGTGGGATTTTGAACACAGGAGCTGAGGATGATGACGATGCTGACGATGACGATGGCGATGTTGAAGAGTACGATGTACATGAAGATGGTCCCGCCTCTCCGTCAACTTTGGTGTCGAGTCTAGAATCGGAATCTGGCAGGGAATTCTTCTTCTGTTTGATGGCAACAAAAGTATTGAAAGAAAATTGAAATCAGTATATAAAACAACCATCTGTTTCAATATAGGCACAAAAATATTTCCATGATTTCAAATTGATCCCTTCTGTGCAAGGATGTTTCAAAATAAGTACTTGAGGTAGGCCTTAACTACAAAAATAAATTCAAACACTGTTATCTCCTCGTTCAATAAACATTGAAAATATCTTCAAAATCTGTTCTCTCCTTTAAATAAACTGTTCTCCTTTGGTAATTCTCAAAGATTCGTTCTTCTTTAGATTTAGCAACAAGACTTTTCATACTGACAATCTTACATGTAAATTAGAAGTTCAGAAACCTTTTATCTGAGAGATATTCATAACTGACTGATTCAACTGTAGCTCAAGAGTTTTTTATGACAGATAAATCCTACATCCTACTATAAAATCTGTACTTTTTGTAAATGCAGGCTTTTCCTAGCTAACTTTGTAGGTTTTTTTTTTACCATCCAGAGTGTATTCAAAGTTATAAATATCAAGAAAATACAATTTTTACCCCGTTGACTTTACTATGATAATAGTCTTGTATAGCTCATATCGCATATTCATCAATGTCGCTTTGCACTTTTGGAGAGCTTTGAATCATTACCTCGGTTCAGCCTAGTTGCCCTGATGAAGACGCTGAACTTACAAGGAGTTCATTCCTATCGATACCCATTTACCGCACGGGGGTCAAGTATGGAGAATGTAAATTAATGTCTTGCCAAAAGACGCGAGTGCTGTGGCAGAGATTCAAACCCTGCACCTCATGCTCCATAGTATGGTGACCTATCCACTAGCCCATAACAACCCTACAGACACCCAAATCTTTCATATATCAATGTGATGAATGCTTTTATATTCCATGCATTCTAGTTACATGTACCTGTTTCTTAAAGGCTTGTTTACTAGTTCCTGGTTCATCGAATGATCTCTTGCCTCCCTTTCTCTCACTTCTCTGCTTAGTCCTGTTCTCTGATCCTCTCTCTTCCGCCTGTCTTGACCATGACGATTCTTGTTCTGCTGCCTGAATATTAAAATGGATCATAACATTGGATCAAAATATATAGACACTTATTGTGATTTGCCAAACGTCAGTGTATGTTTACTAGTTCCTTAGTGCATCAAATGATCTCTCTCCTCCCTTCCTCTTGTTTCTCTGCTTAGTCCTGTTCTCTGATGCTGTCTCTTCCACCTGTCTCGACCACGATGCTTCTTGTTCTGCGGCCTGAATATGAGGATGGAGAGTACAAAAATCGGAGCGGTGGATATAGATGTAAACACTAAATTGTGATCCATCAAACACACAAGTACGCAGTGTTCTCACCAGTGCATTATGTCCTCACTGTGAATACAAAGCGTGGGGATTTCAGGGGAAAAACACCACGGAAAAATTTTCCGACAACAGTGGTGACAAAGAGGTATTACATATACGCCAATGCAATATAATAACATATGAGATTTGTAACGCACCACATCCACTTGAAATCAAATGCTCAAGGTGCACTTGTGAAACAAAAAAAGAAGTGTTGCAGTGTAAATATAAGATTACAGATTAATTCTTTAACACATCCTCCAGCAACAATTACTCTACGTTCAATTTCCTACTCCAACAAACTTCCCAACATCAACAATGGACCAAACACTATACCTAACCCTAACCATATGCCTAAAGCCTCGGTAACAAATGCAATTACGAACTGCTACGAACGCCGTACGAACGATTTTCAGACAATGGAAATTCGGGAAAACAATGGAAAAACAGGGAGATTCGTACAAAATTATTGTTCGTACGGACCTTTGTGACTGTAGCATTACCTAAAACCCAATGGCATCCCTGACACTGTGTATCGTGTATCCTTGACAAGGTTAATGCCGAAAGCAACTAGTGTCAGAGCAAATAATGGACTACCCAAACCAGATGAAAGCACAAGTAGTTTTTAAGTGTACCATTGAGTCCCACATTCTGATTTCTAGGAGTTGATACCTACCCGGTTTCTTTGTTCTGTGACTCTCTTCATCTGTGTTTCAACTCTCTTCACCGCTGAGCACCAGGTGTCCAGTGTCCCCTCCTCTCTCTCAAAGTTCAGGAATGCTTCGAAGACTGTCTCGGGCCAGTCGCTGACCGAGTGGATTGCACGGTGGAACGTTTTCCTCACATGTTTGGCATCGCCAAAGCGTCTAAGAATAAAAACAACATTGAAAACAGGATCAGAAGCTGATTTTGTGGAGACGCTGGGTCAAAGCAGAGATATATTAAAGTGGCTAATGTATACAGATGTCCAAGTTCCTGCAATACATTTTTATTTCAATGACTGGAGATGTATTATCTATTTCAAAAACTAGTCCAGGTTTTTTACAGCTAAAAAACACATAGAATCAACAAGCAATTCAGTTCAAGAGAATTCTAGAAGAGCTGGTGTAAAAAAAATTAAATTAAAAAAAAAAACAAGGAAATACAGACAAAATTTTCTAATAAATCTCCCTTTTAATCAGGGAATTCACAGAAGAACAAAAAAAAGTTGTTTCCAAGTTGAGTGTGGGTTACAGTGATGTAATCGAGTCCCTAAAGCCCGAGTCAACTGAGCAGGGGGACCCGTCCCAAGGTGAGTCAAGTCTCTAGATAGGGCTAACTCAAAGTGAGTCAAACCAACAACAAAAATGACTTGGGGGGGGGGGGCTCTAAATTAGCCAACTCAAGTCACTACAACCCCGATTTATAACACTGCCATGGTATTTTCCTTAGTATGAGAGTGGGGCTGACCAGTTTACTCACTGGCTCTGTTGAAGTGTTCATACCTGCCACCCTTTCACCAAAATAATAAGAATCTCTCAAAGCAAAATTAGGAATTGTGAGCATTTAGTATGCTTTATACACAGAAGTTTTTAGTAACAGAGGAATCTCTGGCTCATACCTAGTCTGAGGGCCTCTAAATTAGGAATGGTTGGCAGCTATGAGTGTAATGAAATGGGCATTAGACAAACTGGGAATTAGACTAAGTGGTTATTAGACTAAACGAACAATAGACCAAATGGGTAGTAGACTTATTGGAGATTAGACCAAACGGAAATTAGACGAAATGATTATTAGACCACGTGGATAATAGACGGGCTGGGAGTAGACCATATGGTAATAGACTAATTGGGTAGTAGACCAAATGGCAATTCACCTTGAAGTGTACCCATTACCTTTCTAGATTGACATACTGAAGCCACATCTGAGCCTGGTTAGCATGACCCATAGACATGATGTCATTCCACAGCTCTCGCATTCTCATCACATTCTGGCAGTACTTGGCCTACGTAGAGAACAGGGAGGACAACAGGACGAGAACCAGGAGGAGGAGGGAAAGAAATAGGGAAATAAAAAGTAATATTAAGAAAGAGCATGATAAAAAGGAGCAAAGAACGTGTAGAAAGAGTAATGTTTGACATGAAGACAATGATTACTGATGCTGAATGTTAAAATTAATCTTATACCCATCCTTTAGAGAAGGAAGTCCACTCTGGCATTAAGTTGGTATAAATAAGCATAGATATGAAAAACACAGATAAGTATTTTTTGTTAATAATCAAGTTACCATGCTTAATTCAAACATGTCTAAATAGACAATTATGCAATTTACCCTGTGAACATCTCCGTGTTTTATCTGCACTTAAAAATTAAACAAACTTCAATTTTCTCCAAATAATATACACTTGTACCCTAGAGATATCAATGGACAAATTTCTTACACATCAATCTATGAAATATATTCATACCTTCCTCAACAACCAAGAAAAATGATATTTATCAGTTAAACCTAGGCATTCTGTCTATTATACCCTTACAATTTATGCTATGAACAGGAAAGTAGGGTTAGTTTACCTCAACAAAAGCTAGGTATTGCTGTAAACTTGATGATGGATCCCCTTCTGCATCAAAATCTGTACAAGTGAAAAACACATCAGTTATTAAACAGTTTGGTTGCTTTCTTTGCCTC
>CP137672.1:4780767-4939680 GCA_037976565.1 Mesocentrotus franciscanus
CCTTGAGCGTATAAAAACAACTATTTCTCTCAAAGCAGTCATTAATACTATAATATTGTATGATTCTACCAAGATAAATATTCCATTGAAAAGATTCTACAAAGTGAAAATAGTGATAACAAAATATCCAAGATACATGCATGCCTGATAAGACAATTTTAATAGTTCAAGTACAAATATTATTGTATAATATTGTACGATTCTACCAAGATAAGTATTCCATTGAAAAGATTCTACAAAGTGAAAATAGTGATAACAAAATTATTTATAACAATAATGATAATGATATCACTAATAGTGTTCAAAAGATCCTATGATTAATACACATTTACCTCTGTATATATGTACATACTGAAGAAGACAAAGAACCCATTACATCAAGAGCAAACATGCTTGATGATTGGTACACTTTAAAACCCTTCTGGTTCTCAACAGCCAGAGAAACAATAACAGAAGAAGGAAGTTTACCAGATACGAAGTGTATTCCTTCCATAAAGACATGTTGAGGCAGTTGTCGACTAAAGCTCTCTCGTAGATGCACTGTATCCTAGCTGGATTGCCTTGTTTGAGCTCATGTTCGATGTAAGCCAGATACTCGGTCAGTTTGGGGGCCTCGGCCGTCAGCTGCGAGGGATTAAATAATGATTGTGCCAGGTGAGTGAGAGAATGTAGGGGTGTAGACCATCTTTATGATTGAGTTAATAAAAGGGATTTGGTAAAGTTTGTTACCATGGGTCACTGCTTCGATCATAACGAAAAATGAAGAAGAAAAAAACATCTTCTGCATTTTATTGGTGTCAATGATTGAGGTTCTTAAAGATCATAGGAATAGTGAGATCCAATAGTGGAATATTCTAAGACTACTGTTAGAGAAATAACCCCAATCAACTACGATTGTAACATGTATAGTTTTGAGAGTCACTCTACAGTCAAACCTGTCTTAGTGGCCACCTCTCTATAAAGGCCATCTGTCTATTGTGACCACATTTTCTGACTGAAGAGGTTGACCCTCAGTGCTCCATAAATCAGTAGACCCGACTATATCTGGGGTTTAATACTGGGGTTTAATACTGGGGCTAAATTTTGTGCGCTTTTATAAAAATACCAGCCAATACTTACCAGACCGTCTTCCAGTGGTCTGTAGGTGTCCAGTAGGTCTAGGGCTTTCTGGTACGACTCCTTCACGTTGTTTGGAATCTCATCCCCTATATCCGACATCCACTGATCATACTCACAGAATGTTTGCTCCATATCTGTTTAGCAATGTCAGAAGAAAAGAAACATCAGTATGGTTCTCAGTCTATAATCTTGACTTGCATTAGTGACAAATTCCATTAAAAAGTAATTATATAAAGATGTTCCTATTGATTAGATGTTGTAGTTGTTATTGTTGTGTTGTTGTTGCTGCTGGAGTTGTAATTGTTAATGGTGTTGCTGTTGTGTATTTGGTTTGTTTTGTATGACTGATACAACTCCTCCACATTACATGTACTTGGAATCTCTTTGCCCTTGTCGGACATCCATTAGTCATACACAATATTTGCTCCATGTCTGAGAATTAAGAGAAATGAGTATTTGGGTCATCTGTCAATAGAAAATATTCTAAAATAGTAACTTGTGATAAAGCTTTGCATTCTTTAGTTCAACCTGCTTTAGTTGATGTTGTTGTTGATGTATTATTTGGTGCTGTTGTTGTGTTGTAGTTGTTGTTGTTTTGTTTTGTTTTGTGATCAAAATGTCAATATCAATGATCAATCAATATCATGATCAAAAAGTCACCTCACAGCACAGTCCAGTGGGAAAAAATAATCAGGGGTGTTATCAATCTTTCCATTTTCACTATTTATCAACCAATTTCAGAGACAAGAAGAGAGTCCGCAGAAATACACAACATGTGAGGAAAAATCCAACCTTCCTTCATATGATAGAGGTAGAGATGTTGACAATTCACAACTAAACTAGATGGAACTTCAACTGCGCGCAGTCGATGATGCCTCCGCCATAGAGCAATTTTACAAACCAAAATGGAAGCAATTTTTAAAATTCAAGTTTGATTGTAATCCATCTGTTGGTTCTAATGATAACGCGATCACGAGCTATTTTAGGATACATAATGAGCCCTGTGACCTTTGACCTCGTGACCCCAAATCTAATCAGTTCATTGGCTCTGCAAGATACATACATGACCCAAGTTTGGCGGTAATCCATCAATCGGTTCTTGAGATAATGTGATCACAAGCTATTTTGCATACATAACGAGCCCTGTGACCTTTGACCTCGTGACCCCAAAGTCTAACCAGTTCATTAGCTCTGCAAGATACATACATAACCCAAGTTTGGCGGTAATCCATCAATCGGTTCTTGAGATAACACGATCACGAGCTATTTTTGCATACATAATGAGCCCTGTGACCTTTGACCTTGTGACCCCAAAATCTAATCAGTTCATTAGCTCTGCAAGATACATACATGACCCAAGTTTGGCGGTAATCCATCAATCGGTTCTTGAGATAACGCGATCACAAGCTATTTTTGCATACACAATGAGCCCTGTGACCTTTGACCTTTGACCTCGTGACCCCAAAATCTAATCAGTTCATTAGCTCTGCAAGATACATCCATGACCCAAGTTTGGCGGTAATCCATCAATCGGTTCTTGAGATAACGCGATCACGAGCTATTTTTGCATACATAATGAGCCTTGTGACCTTTGACCTTGGACCTCGTGACCCCAAAATCTAATCACTTCATTAGCTCTGCAAGATACATACATGACCCGAGTTTGGCGGTAATCCATCAATTGGTTCTTGAGATAACGCGATCACGAGAACGGGACGTACCTACGTACATACGTACGTACGTACGGACGGACGGACAACCAGAAAACATAATGCCTCCGGCTACGTTGTAGCGGAGGCATAAAAAATATCATACTCTTGGCCACACGAATTATATCCTCTCATGGTGATCTGTTTGAAAAGTCCACCTTGTTGGAAATAAAAATCATATTGGTTTCCATTCTTTTCAAACTTTGCCATGAACTCCTAGACTGCTAATTCCCCTTTACTTCTTTGTTTTAATGTTTGTTTCTTTGTGTATTCTTTTGTATTTTACAAAATGTACAATATTATTTTGTATTTTGCATGTTTTGTTTTTTTACTGGTATTTTGAAAATGATCAAATAATTAAGTTATTAAAGATACTATATCCCTTTTGCAGCCAACATCGAATTCTGTAGAACTTTGCAGGAATTATGAATATGTCATGTATGTCCTATCTGTGAAATTTAAACATTAGCAGTGTCTTAGTATTCAAATTATGCAAGGAAAACCGTTTACTTTCTAGACTTCCCTGTCAGACACTATTGAGTGACTGACATATTTTTCTTTGGTAATAACATACCGGTACATAAAATGAGCTGTCACAGGTACATGAGCATTTGTCTACATCAATAACCCACTACTTGCAATGGCCAAAATTAAACTGATTGAATCTTTGTGCAGCACAAAACGTATGACCATTCGGTACAAGGGTTTGAAAATCAGACTATTACTTAGGTGATTGCAATCATATATTTCGATTTGACAACTAATGGTTGTTATTTTCCCACAAAAAGCCATTTTCAAACCCTTCGTTTTGAGGGAAGTTCTAAATAAGTATTGTCGTTCAAATGCTGTTGGAATTTAACATTTTCATTTTTTTAACCTGCAAATGGGACATAGTACCTTTAAATGATTTAATCTAAACTCAGAAACAATTTATGAAGTCCATCAATCAGCCTTACATAAAGAGATCCAAAATACCACTCACCCATCAATGGAATTGCCAATTGCCTTTTGAAGATTACAGATATTCTGTTCATCTGGAGAGTTAATTCCTTCTGCTGCTCAGCTGTAGAGATGGAGCCAGGCTGGGGCTATAACAAGAGGATGTCATAACACAGGTGAATTTCTTTTCTTCAAGATATTACAACTCTAATGTAGAGAAAAAGCAAAACCCATATATGCTCATTCAAAAGGTATTTGCAACATTTTTAATATAGATGATAAAGACTCTGTCTAAACAAAGTAATTTTTTTTAATAAAGAATTTTGAGGTTGATATGTACCTGGAGTGTTGATAGCAAGGCATTCTCAAACTCCCTGTATACAGCCCAGATCATACTGCCCTGAGCAACATGGAGTCCTGCGGCCATGATGGCTTCTTCAAAGACCCTACGAGCGTTTTGGATCCCTTCCAGAGAACCAATGCCCCCGATGGAGAACTGGCAGTACTCTAACCACAGATCAAGAGCTGCAACAAGATCAAAATATGTATTACTTAGATTGTCTACTCATTGAAAAGTTGAGTCCCTTGCTTTATGGAATCAAATTGCATGAAACAACAGAATTGATTAAGGTTCTTTTATCATTTGTCCTCATCCCTCAAGCATGTAAATGTACAAGAATGCAAAGTACTGGCCGAGTCTGGCATATTAACCTGTAGAATACTAACACTGAGTTAACTCACGATTAATCCCACTGGATTAATCCCAGTTGATAATAATAATATTCAGTTCTTGAATAGCGCATATAACATTATATAACGTCCCTATGCGCTTCCAAAGAGCTTTGGAAATTATTAACCTAGCTTTAGTTCCGGCAGCCGTTATCAGCGCACAGTGCATTTCAAGGACTAATCCTACCAGGTACCCATTTACCTCACCTGGGTTGAGTGTGGCAAATGTAGATTAATGTCTTGCCAAAGGATATTAGTGCCCCGGCAGGACTCGAACCGCGGTCCTTGTGATCTACAGTCCGGTAACATATCCACTCGAACACGACACCTCTACAATATGCATGTTAAACAAAAATGTTTTCATTTCCAACAACAAAAGCATCAGACTTTCATTGCTTTGCATAGAGGTGAGTGTAACATTAACAGGTGCCCAGTACACATGGGCTTCCTAATTCTAGCTCAAGACTACCCAATCTGAATTTGAATTTGACTGGAGGCCCATTCATACAGACCCTAGAAATGCCAATCCAGAACTTTACACACACAAAAGTAAGTGTGTATCCCTGTGCAGAGTCTGCGGTAATATGCAAATTAAAAATGAACATCAAAATCACAATCAGTGATACCCACCTAAATAATCCTTCACAGCCTTGTCAAAGAGTTCCATGACTTTCTGACGATCATCTCCACTCTCCATGAATTTCAGCTCATCTTGAATCCACTGCATCCATAGTTCTAATGAAAACCAGGACAAATGATAAATGAAATACCTGTTTGCAAAGCAAAGGCCAAGTTAATTTCTTGTCCTACTTTTGCATTCCCTCCCAATTCCCATTTTTCATCATTTTATTATACATTATTATTACTATTATTGTTAAAGAAGAACTAACCCCAAAGAATAAGTGTAGGTATTCTGAAAAACAGGATGAATTCATGCCTTTTGATATACAATAAATCTTGCCAACGTGTACAAGAGGTATATAAATGAAGATTTATTGGCATGATGTCGTGCCTTTTAGCATGACATGGGCGCAGCCATTTTCTTGAAAATGTGACGTACCAGGCCGAGTTGTACATGTATCATGCACCTAGCTTTAATAGGAAAGACTTTTTAATTCAATAACAAAACCTTTACTTTTCAATGAGGGAAAATCATAGCCGAGAAGGTAAAAATTACATTTGGTGAAAATTGAAAAATATATGATATATGATATAGGGTAACAATTGTAACTCATTTATTCAAAAATACTAAAATATAGCGGTTAAAAAATATCTATTTCATTTATGCGAATCCTTCACCCTAATACAGCACCAACTTATTTATGCAATTTACGTTCTGGCAATTAAAGTACAAAGGATAGTAGCAGGTGAATGAAATGCTTCAACACCACAAACACCTGGGAAGGAAGAATCCATAAATTTGAATAATTTAGTTGATAAACGACTCTGCATGGTACGTCATGCAAGCAAGAAAATGGCGATGCCCATGTCTTGCTGAGAAACTGTACTTTATTCTTGCTTTATGCCTTTCTCATACACTTTGCTGGGGAATATTGTAGATTGATGGGCAAGAATGCAATAAATCTCTCAGAACAACTAAAGTTATTCTTTGGGGTTAGTTCTCCTTTAATATCATCATCATCATCATTACCATTATTATTAATTAACATTTCAGCTAAAAATTCTTAAAAGGAGGATCCTACTCTTGGCTATTACGATAAACTGAACAGATCCCACCAATTTTTTTTTTTAATTCTTACTTTTTACTTTATTTGGTGTAATCTTACCTCCAGTCAAAGGAAAGAGCTCACTCATGTTCTGTCTCGCTTTCCGTAATTTCTCCAGCTCTCCTGCCTGTCTCAGTAGGTTGATCAACTTGAGATGCCCATCATATTGGTATGGGTTGGTGTTCACCTGGCATATCAAACAATACCAAAAATACAATATTTCTATTCATGCCTTATCTCCCTCTTATCTTATTTCTTTCACCAATTTTTCCTTTGTGTATTTCTCCGCTCTTTCCATCCTCCATGATTCATTAATTTTTTCCAGCTTTTCTTTGTATTTTCCTCTTCCATTACTACCTGATTCCTTAATTCTTTCATTCTTTCTCCCTCATTCCCTCACTTAAAAATTAAATAATTAATGTAGTTTTACCTCTCCACCTCCTCGTTATCGTTGTTCCTGATCCTCCTCTCTTCTTCTCATTCTTCTTCTACTCCTTCCCCCCCCCCTTCCTCCTTCTTCTTTCTTCTTCTTCTTCTTCTTCTTCTTCTTCTTCTTCTTCTTCTTCTCCTCCTTCTTCTCCTCCTCCTCCTCCTCCTCCTCCTCCTCCTCCTCCTCCTCCTCCTCCTCCTCCTCTTCTTCTTCTTCTTCTTCTTCTTCTTCTTCTTCTGATGACTTTTCCTACTTTTCCTTCTAAATCTAATCTCCTTCTGATTCTCCACACCCTTACTAATACTTAATTTAATAGGCTCAGTTTTCTTCTCTCATCACCCTCCTTCTCCTCTTCTTCTTCTTCTCCTTATCCTTCTTCTCCTTCCATTACTTCTTTTTCTCCTTCTTCAACTTTCAAGACTTCATGTAGACCTATCATGAATTTACTTTTCTACACTGCAACTTGCAAGCAAACATTACATCAAAAAAAGTGCGTGGGACAAGAGAATCGCCCTTAAAACGTTCGGTACGGCATTTAGTATCTTCATTACAAAAATAGTATTTACCTCCTCCAAAAGCAGTATTATCTCTTGGTCATCTGCATCATCATCACTGCCGTCACTTGATTCTTCATCGGTACTGCCTGGCTCTTTTTCTTCCTCCATGTCTACATTTTGGGAATCTTTCACATTCGCAAATTCCGCCATCTTGATTGTTATAAACGCCCTCTGCAGAGCACATGCGCATAATGCAGCAGTATCTACATTATGGAGCTGGATATATATGGATCGAGATCGTCCGTTTTTAATTGTTCCAGGCTCCTCGATCCTACTCCTCCTCCTTCTCGAGATCACCCTTCTATCAACCTTCCATCAAACCTTCAACACAGCCTCAATCCTCCTCCTCCTTCTCACCCTTCTATCCACCTTCCATCAAACCTTCCACCGTGCCCAGCCTCAATCCTCCTTCTCCTTCTCGATCCTCCTCGATCCTCCTTCTTCTCCATGCTTAATTCTTAATTCTTCTTCTTCTGATCTTCTTCTTCTTCTGCTTCTTCTTTTTTTCTTCTTCTTCTTCTTCTTCTTCTTCTTCTTCTTCTTCTTCTTCTTCTTCTTCGTCGATCGTCGTTTTCTTTTCCTTCTCCTTCTCCTTCTTCTTCTCTTTTTTTTCTTCTTCTTCTTCTTCTTCTTCTTCTTCTTCTTCTTCTTCTTCTTCTTCTTCTTCTTCTTCTTCTTCTTCTTCTTCACTTCTTCTTCTTCTTCTACTTTATTCTACTTAATTCTCACAAGGAATTATTTTGTTTTCCTCATTTCGTTTCTCGATCTTCTCTTAATTCACTTCACTTCACTCTCCCATTAAATTTTCTTCTTTTTCTTTCTTTTCCTTCTTTTTCACTCTTTTCTTTTCTTGTTTTCTTTCTTTCCGTTTTTTCTTTCTTCTCTTATCTTTTCTTCTCTTATTTTGTTTTTTCTTTTCAAATGAGGGGCGGTATATCACGTCGGCCCCCACTTTGTAGAGGGATCATCACTCAATAAAATATACTGTTTATATTCTTGAGAAAAAAAAATAATACGAGTGCGTTTGTAAGTATAAGTATGCATGTTTATGAGACTCAATCACAAAGAAAGTCTATGATTATATACTTATAAGTTATAGACTAATTGACAATATATCGACAGAAATTTTTGAATAACATAGAAGATCTATATACAACAAAACAAAGAGCCGGGTTTTCATGGCATTCCGAATTCCGCTTTAAAATGTTGATGAAGAAATGCTTCTTTATGATAAGTCGGGGTTTGCAGTCCCCCCTCCCACCCCCATCTCCTTCAAGAACATACGCTAGTAATATTGACCGGATACTGTATGAGTCAGGGTCAGATTTCACCTTTAAAGCCATTGGACCATTTACATTCCTATCATGGAGGGGTCACGTATGATTATGTAGTATAACCGGCCATCGCCCGTTCGAAACAATTATGTCTCTAAACTTGCTTTGAGGAATAAATAAATAAAAATGGTCGTAAATGACTCTAAACGGAAAGTAGTATCATCATTAGAGGAATGACGATGCATGGCTCCGTGGTATAGAGCTGTGGTCTCATAAGCAGGAGGTCCCGGGTTCGAAACCACGCAAGTCGATCGAGTGCACTTGTGCCCTTTGGTAAGGCATTACCAAACCACAGTGCCCCACTTTTTCAAGTACCCCAAAAATGCCCCTTTTTACATAGGAAAAGTGCCCCTTTTACTTTGTAAAAGTGCCACTTCCCCCTTTTCACCTCCGATAAGTGCCCCTTTTATGTTGACACATGCCCCTTTTTCTTCGACAAGTTCCCATTTTCATTTGCAATAATTATTGTCCATTTTCCATTCTCATGAGTGCCCCTTTTAATCTCTAGTAAGTGCCCCTTCACCTCTGATAATGGCTATTCAAATCTGAGAGGTGCCCCTTTTACTTTGACAAGTGCCCCTTTTCCTTTGTAAGAAGTGCCCCTTCTCCTTTTAATAACTACCCCCTATTTAACTCAGATAAGCGCACCTTTTATTTTCACAAGTACCCCTTTTCCTTTCTGATAAGTGCCCTATCTCCTTATGATAAGTGCCCCCATTAAAAAAAAGAGCTCCCTCCCCTTCTCATAAATGCCCCTTTCCACCTATGAAAAGTTTCTCCTTTTCACTTCAGATAAGTGCTCCCTCACAGCACCTCCGATAATTGCCCCTTTTCAAATCTGAGAGATGCTCGTTTTACTTTGAGAAGTGCCCCTTCCCCTCCTGATAAGTGCTCTTTTCATCTCTGATGAGTCCCCCTTTTCACCTCTAATAACTGCTCCTTTTATTTTTTCACATGCCCATTTTCCTTTCTAATAAATGCTCTTTTTCCTTCTTACAGTGCCCCTTCCCTTCTCATAATTACCCCTTTTCATCTCTGATAAGTGCCGCGTTTATTTTAACATGTGCCTCTTTTTCTTTTTAATAAGAGCCACTCCTCCTTCTCATAAAAGCCCCATTTCACCTCCAATAAATGCCCCTATTAGAATCTGATCGGCGCCCCTTTTCTTTCAACAAAATGTTTTCCTTTACTATTAGTGCTCCTTTTTCATTCTCATAAGTGCCCCTTTTCATATCTGGTCAGTGCCCCTTTTCAGGTGCGATAAGTGCCCCTTTTCACCTTTGATACCTTTTAACAATGATACGTGCCCCTTTTCCTTTCTTACAAGGGACCTAACCCCTTTTCATAAATGCCCCCATTTCACCTCTTATAAATGCCCCTATCAAAATATGATGGGTGCCCCTTTTCCGTCGACAAATGCTCATATCCCATTTTCATAATTGCCTTTTTTCGTCCCTGGTGAATGCCTCTTTTCAGGTGCAAGTAAGAAGGGCCCCATTTTCACCTCTGATAATTAGCTTTATACTTTGACACGTGCTTCTTTTTTGTTTAATAAGTGTCTTATCCCTTTCGATATATAAGTGTCCCCTTTCCTCTCATCATTAAATGTGCCCCTAATTTAAGCGACTAAGAGCAATTTCTCCCAAAAGCTCGCTCGCTACTGTCGCTCGCATTCATAAATGGTATAATTATATGTTACTTATCAAAGGTCTTGTCAGTCTTCGGTTTGAGAATTTTCTTATAACCCGCCATCAGGATTGGGTTTTTTCTTCTTCATTATAAGATGTAATTTTTCGCACTGCGCCTCACAAATCTTAAAAATGTTCCTCGCTCGCTCGCAAATGAATATTCAGACCATCACACCCAACTGCAAAGTATGATTCGTAAGCAACATCTTGTATGATGTATAAAGAGAAACAAATATTGAAATCATCCCTGATAATGTAATCACAATGTAGGGTATATACCAATTAATATGTCCAAAATTGTATATTTTCGCTTTGAGATTTCCCTTTAAAGGTGCCCTTTTTGTTGGTCCCCCGCCCACTTTGGAAGTCGCTCCGCCGCCCCTGGGTGATCTTATATGACTTGTATACCTTCTATAAAAAAATTGACAGCATGGTACGTGATAGCGGAGGGGGTGGGGCACCACGGCCCTGGCCATGGGTAGGCGCGGCCTACGGGAATGTTTATTTTGTATTTATCACGTGGTGGAATTCAGAAGTGGGTTCAGAGAGCTTATGTTTCAGAGAGGGCTCAGTGAGCTATGAGAGCAGTAACCATCGACGTACAGGGAAACGTTTTTTTTTTTTTTATCATTGTTGGTTTTTTTTTTTTTTCCTTCTTTTTTGGCAGCTTATTTATTTTTTATTTTTTTTTTACATGTGGTCTTTTTAAAATCACTTATATAATCATTGGGATTTAAGCAGTGTATACCTTACTGTACCTGAGTATATATTACATTTTCCCATTTTATTTTTGAGCCTATATCCGCCTTTCCCTCACACACATAATATAGACCAGCGTCTCGTACTACGAAAGTATAGTTAATTAAATTCTCCCGGATATAGATAGCCTCTCGGGTGTAGTTTCTTCGGTGATCATCCAGCCAAGTTTTTTTGGTTGAAACACAGTCGGTGTATTATTAGGTATATTTGAATATTTATTTTGGCTTCAGGAGCAAGACTAAAATCTAACGTCAGACTCGCTACCGATTTCAGCTCAGAGACGCTTCCTGAGCTAAATTTTAAACGACCCATCTGCCCACTAGACACGTACCAGTCTGTGTTCTACCCCGACAGATCCGGCTGTGAGTGACGATTGAGTCCGGCCCAGTATCCTGTACACGTTACACGTAGCTAGACGACTGTGATGTAGCAATTTATCGAGTACTGGAAGTAGTTCTGAGCTGAGCTGAGCTGTCAGTGGGTTGCGTGCAATTTTGGATTTCTATTAACATTTAGATATTGCACGTTACCTGTTCTGAATGAACAGCTGTCAATCATGAGTGGAGAAACTCGACACGATGATGACATGAATGATTCCGGTGACGTCGGTGAGCGATCTGGCAGACGGTGTTGCAAGTTCGCAGTGGCAGACTTCAAATTGACATGCAACAAAATAAGTGATGTCAGTTGCTGCCAGGTACAGTATTCACAATACAAGTAATGTTTCTGTTGGTATTTGTGTGTGTGAGGGAAAGGGGGTTGAGGAGGCCGAGGGGTGCCCCGGCCCCCCTACACATTTTACTTTTTAACAGGAACTTTGGCATTTTATAAATGAGTGATTTTCATGGCATGAGCCATGAAACCTTTGTGATTTGCAAAAAACTTTGTGTTCAAGTACATGTATCTTGAACCTTGAAGTTGAAGCATTGATCCCTTTTGCAGCTCACTCTGGAAACTATACTCACTGTCAATTATGACTTGTGATTCAATTATTTTGTGGGACACAATGCTGTGCTACATAAAAACCTTAGGCTTAGTGTAAAACCTATAATATATTTAATAAAAGACTTTAAAAAAACAAAATGCTCTGAAAAGGATCTCCAAGATAATTGGAAGCTAAGAGATGTAAGCCCATTCTTAGTTATAACATTTAAGTATCTCTCTCTCTTGTATCCTTCCTCCGTTAAGGTCGGAGATCATTGACATCAGCTGAGGTGAATGAAGACACTTTTATGGGTTGCTAGAGTTTGAAGTGCTGCTGAGAAGGTTTTGGCGGGTTGTGTGAAGATTGCGAATGAAGTAAAGAATGAGTGTGTGAAGCTGAGTTTTGCTGACACTGTTAATGCGCACAAGGGGAAGAAAGAGTATACACTCCAGAAAAGTCTGGGAGTCTGTTTCAAAGAATTGTGCAAATTGTCTGGTATTGTTGTTGTCCTTTTGCGGTTGATGAAGTCACATCGCACAGATGTAAGGGCTGGACACGATGAAACAAAGTGTTCAACATCTTCACGATTTATGGAACATAATCGACAGAGGTCATCTGAAGCCTTTCCAATCCTGACAAGTCTGGCCTGGGTCAGATAAACTTTACATGCAATCTGGGCTTTGATGGTGATAGCTGGTCTCAAGCTGGGACTGGCTACATGTCCAGGATACAAGTCGATAGCCTTGGGCTTTGGTCTTCTGGTCCACAACGAGTGATGTTTTCTCAGAGAGCCTCGTTTTGCCTGGACTCTGATGCTCCAGCCACAGCCGACAATACCATGCGCTTCCAAAGACTATAGGTTGGAGGTCTTATAATAAGCTCGTCCAGCGAAGGAAGACTGAGCAACTGCAGAGCTGAGCGCCATTGTTGAACTGAAGGGGTGTCGGCACAGATGCTATGAAGTAGTAATCTGTGTTCCGTTCTTTCAGACGCGATGTTCAGGATCTGTCCCAGAAGCAAGAGCTTTTCTTTCACAACCAGAAGACTTATGGGCAGTATGTCTGTCAGAAGGTACACGGATTCATCAGCTGCAGATAGTGGGAGCCCCAGTATGCGTTTGAAGAGATGGACCTGAGCTTTGTCGAGACGATTCAACATAGCCTTGGAGAAAGTCACGCAAGGGCAGCCATAAAGCATCCGCGGCACGCAGAAAGTTGACCAAAGCTTGGCAGCAATGTGGGGTACTACTCTGGGACTGAATGGAGATGTCCCTACAAGAGCATAGAATGCTTTGTACCCCTTTGAGATAGCCTCAGCCGCAAAGTCGAACTGAACGTCCCGGGTCCTAGTAATGCCAAGAGACCTCATTAATAGATTCTCCACTGATATGCCAGGATTGTCCATGGTCTTTCTTGTGATTAAACACAATAACGGCACTCTTAGAGGAGTTTATCTTATATCTCCAATCCTGGGTGTATTGAAGAGTAACATTTAGCATCTCCTGGAGTTCTGTTGGGCTATTACTGAGAAGCGCTATGTCATCAGCAAATGCTATTACGCCAAGATACAAATTCTTGATTGTGCAGCCAAGATGGCAATCTCTTAGGATCTTAATGAGGTCATCAATGTAGAGAGTGTAAAGCATTGGAGACAGCACACCTCCCTGTCTTACTCCTTGGAGAACACTGAATGGTGGACCCACTGATTGATCCCATAGCACCTTGCTAGAACAATTCTTGTAGAACTCCGCAATTATATCCAACAGAAAGGAAGAAGGATGCGTGGAAGATATTTTTGAGAGCAGACCTTCTTGCCATACCCTGTCGAATGCTTTCTGGGCATCAAGCATTGCAATGAAGAGTGGTTGCTTTGAAGACTTGCACAGCTCAATGACGAGGTCAAGGGCTTTTCCAGTTAGTAGGCAAGACCTTCCCTGCTGGAAACCAAATTGAAGCTGGTCTGGGATATCATGCTTCAGTAGGTGACTAGTGAGTTTGGGCTTGATTAACAGTTCTAGCAGCTTGCCCAAGACAGGGGTCAGGGTGATGCCTCTGTAGTTTCCTGGAACTGCTGGATCTTTGCCACCACCTTTATGCAGTGGAATCACAAGACCATCCTTGAGGCTTGGTGGGATGTGTTTCAAGCCAACCATCCAGTTCATCAGGATAAGGATAAGAGTTCTTGTATTGTATCCAGTGTACAAAAGATGTTCAGGAGATATGTTGTCCGACCACTGGCTTTGCCAGTCTTCAAAGAGGAGATAGCAGTCTGGAGCTCTTTTGATGAAATCAAAAACTTGAATCCGTGAAGAGCTTGGTTACCAAGAAACTCTGCATTAAGAACACCTTCTGACTCGTGATCACTAGGAGTTGAGAGCTCTTGAAAGTATTGTGTCCAGCCTTGGATGATATCTGTCCCCGAGTAGCAATGTTCCCCCAGTTTCAGATGTTGTATGCCTGTGTTGGAACGTGGACTGTTGCCTTTAAGAAGCTTATAAAACAGCCGGTCGTTATTCTCATGAGCCTCCTCAATCTCAGTGAGAAGCCCATTTCTACAGGCAGCTCTTGACTGTCTCAGCTTGGAGCGGAAACATTTCTTAAGCTTGGCAGCTAATATACCCAAGGGACTACTCTTGCCTTCACCAGAACCTTTCCAGTCTTTCCACAGGTTGATGTATCTTTGTAGCTTCCTCCACTTCAGGATTCCACTCCATCTTGCCTTTACCTCTGCCTTTACCTTTAGAGTGGGGTAAGCTCATTGCAGTTTGAACCAGGGCTGACTGCAAACTAGCCATGATACTGTTTAAGAGGGCTGCATCCGAGTTGCATCAGCAAGAGAAGTCAAAATTGATTCAGAGGCTCTCTCCAGCGGTTCCGTATACAAGTCATTGATCACTTGTTTTGACACCTTCTTCCAGTTGATTCTTGACGACATGCACGTTGGATGCATAAAACATTATCACTCCTAGCAGGGGCCTTGTAGAGCACCGAACGTTCCAAGTAACCCTGATGGGGAAATGATCAGATCCATTCAGTGGTTCCTTGTAGAGGATTACAAAGTTGGAGAAGTCTCTTGCCAACCTCTGATGGGTGAGAAAAGTGTCAATGAATGACCGCTTAGTGCCATCATCGCTCTGAAACGTATAAGCTTCTTGATCTTTCAGTAGAGCAGAAAGACAGACCATTGCACTGGTATGCATGAAGGCACCAAGGATACTCTGGACTTTTTTCTTGCGGTCACTGTTGTGAAGGTCCACATTGAGGTCACCACCTAATAAAAAGGCGCGAGAACTATTGGTCTGAATGATGTGTAACATTTCCTCTAGTATAGCCTGATACTCTGCAAGAGCATCTGGGGAGGTATCACATGGCATATAACAGTTGAACAATATGATGTCACATGTTGAGAATTGTAAAAGAGTACAGATGAGCCTTTGAGATATGGTGGGAATGAGCTTCGATGAACTTGCTGACGAAAGTAGCTACGCCCCCTCTCGCTCTCCTGGTTGGAAGTGAGTGAATGGGATCATGAGCCTTACAGAAGGAGATGAAGCCCTGGTGGACTGAGCTAAGATAGTGGAGTTCACCTTCATGAATCCAGTGTTCTTGCATAAAAAGAATATCTACTTGTGATAACAAATGATGAATAAAACTTTCATTTGACCTGAATCCACGAGCATTAAAAGAGGCGATGCAGATAGACTTTACATTCTCTGGGGAGACAGCAGACAAAGGCTGGAGTCTGTGAGTTGCATGATGCGAAGGTGTTGCTCTCTGATTGACTGCTCGATCATGTGACTTGGCTGTATCGAGTGCAGACACAGGAGGTTCAGAAGAGAAGCTGTTATGTAGTAGACAGTCTCCATCTGCCAGTGGTAAGTGGCTGTTGAGGCCCGGCCGTGCGAAAAAGTGAATTAGATTCACTTTGAATATTGCTATCCAATGCTGGACACTTCAAGTGTTCAGGTCGGTTACGACTATTCTTCTGTAATATAGGCTCATCAGACTCATTTACTGCATGGGCAGGCTTGGCAGGAAAAGACTTGCTCATCTCGTCGTGCTTTGGTAGATGTAGTCTTCTATGATTTTGAAGAAGTTCCTCCTTACCAGCACATTCAGCAGTATGCGAAGCCCCAACCGGCTGGTGAAAATTTGCGTCTGAACGAGATCCAGGAGTTACAGTTGAACGCTCATCTTGGTCAGTACTACAAGTATGTTTGACACTAGATACAGTGTGAAGAGTGGTGTCAGGCTGTAAAGATGATTCCTCTGAACTAGCTTTTCCAGGAGCATCTGCCACATGTTCACCTAGACCTCCAGTACCTGTATGTAATCCATCCATTTTGTGTTTGATCTTGGTTGGTGGATGCACCGCTTGTTGAAAGAGCTCGTCCACCACTCTGCTTGATGTAGAGGTCTCAGGGGTAAGATGATGTCTCTCATGGGGTTTTCTGCTAACACCATTGAATGTACTCTTGGAATGCATAGGAGAGGGAACTTCAGGCAGTTTCTCAGAATCCCGTTGAAGATGAACATATCTAGCATCGTTATGAGCCTCTTCATCCACACAAAGGCTTTCGAACCTGTTGGAAGTTGGGATAGCGTAAGGGTGTTCAGTTGTGGAGGGGCCAGATGAAGGATTGGTGGCAGACGGCATTTTCTCATTTTCATCATATCCTGTCTTGTGCAATCTATGAGAGGTTTGGCTTTGTTTGACCTCATGTTGACCCATAGACCGGGGAGGCTGAATTGAAGCAGTTCCCAGTCCAGAATTTCCATGATTCCTGACCGACGAACCCATATCCTGGCTGCTGAGTCTGGGACTAAATGAGGAATCAACTTGCTGCTTATAGCGACCACGTGAGGGTGGGCCATAATGGTGGTTAGATGACCTGTAGTGCAGATTAGTGTTTGTGAAGTACCTACTCTTCTGTAGCCTTGGGTATTGATTGGCATCATTTCTAGATGGACTATGAGCTGGTGAAGACTCAAATGAAGCATTCTCTTCATCAGCAATACCTTGAAGGCCATGAGTTTTGCAAATAGTAGTCAAGAAGTCTACTTGTAACTGGAGGTCTCTTAACTCAGCTTCTTTTTTAGACAGGGAGTTCTTCAATGTGATTATCTCTCCATCCTTGTTTTGCACCAGAACTTTGTTACACTCTTGAAGATCATGCATACTCCGTAGATCCCTCCGAAGCTGCCGTGTTTGGTTAAGAAGTTGGTCATTCTCCATTAATATGACTGTATTAAGGTTATGTTTCTCTTTCAGATCTTCCTTGAGCTCCTGTATTTGCTTTGAGAATGCCTCACAATCACAAACTTTAACAGAGGGTGTCCCTTTTTTACTCAGCGTAGGGGTGACGTGGACTACTGAATCGCTCTCAGTAACACCCTCAGGTGAATGGCTGTCACATTGTTGCTCATTCAGGTTACAATTGCTGGGTTCCTGGGGTTCACTACGCTCATCTCTGGCTTGCGACTCGAGTCCAAATGATTTTGGGTTGGTTACATTACAGTCTATAACGGCAGAGATATATTGCACATCATCTTCCCTTACATTGGAACTGTGTTGGTTCACAAGATCAACAGGTGGCAGCTTACCATCACCCTGAGAAGGTAACTCTTGAAGAAGGCTGCTAATAACTGAGCGAGGACTGGTGAGTATGGTTTGAGCACCATTTGGGCACGTTAGGAAGTTAGCCGATTCAGCTTCAGAGTGAATCTCTGCCTGGTCTTCAGCATGACTGCTCTGTGGGACATCTACAGATTGTACTTGTGAGGACAGTGACTTGGTAGTTGACTGAATAGCATAGCAAGCATCACAGGTGAACGGGGCATGCTTGTTCACAATAAGCTCTGCTAAATCCTGATCCTGAAGACCAGTGCAATCAAAATGAGTCCACGAATCGCAGGAGTGGCACTGAATAGTACCATAACAAGCATGTGTGTTGCAGATGGGGCACTGAAGTTTCCGCTCTTCTGGGGAACACTGGCATATCTTAACAGTGCAAGGACCCTTACGAGAAGTACTACCTAGATTACTTATTTCATCAAAGAGGCAGTTTAGACTTCTTCTGATGTCGGTGTCCGGAGTGACGTCATCTGATTTTTGGAACATAAATGACTTGAGTTCAGTTATCAGATGAAACTGTTTGCCACTGATAAATATGCGATAATAATCATCAAAGAAAAGGAACGATAGCTTTTTAACCTTTCCCGCTTCACCGTTTTCTTTTTATTATAGATTTCGAATCCACTGCTCACTTTTCCTGTTATTGGAACTGCAAGATGTGCTGGGTTGAATTCAGGATGTTTTGCTAGCAAATCACACAAAACTCTTTTGGTTTCTGCATAAAGAGATTTGTCAAGCACAATGTTGAGAAATTTATGACCTCCTTTGGACTGCCCTTCAGATGATATTTCATAGCCATTAGATGCTTTCCTAGGTGAAAAGGTGGCCTTTGATGAAGTCATTGTTATGGCAGGTAATACAAATAGGGCATAAATTGAAATTGAGTATGAAGATAAGGCTTACAGAGCACAAAATGGATTGGAACTCATTTTACAACAAACATGTAAAGGAAGGGAAGGAAGGAGGTTTGCAGTATAGAATGGCTGCCACCAGCAGTGAAGAGCAGACTTGCGTAGGGGTTCACGTGCTAGAATGCTACATGTAGTTCGAGGAGATGACAGGTGTGCATTACATGTACATGAAGACATATAAGTTGATAGATTGAGGGTATACTGACTTCGGAAGTCGAGTCCTATCGTACTTTAGGCTGACTTGCCTTGACTTGAAATGAAACCCGCAGCCGGCAGCCCAGGCTCCTCGCCAGAGACAGGGTAAAGGAACAAGTCAAGTCCAAGGTCAAGTTGGGGCAGCTTGAGAAGATCAAGTTGATGTTGGAAGAACCCTAGCTCCGGATCAATCGCGACTGAGGAGGGATGAATGCTTGACACCAAAGTGAGTGAGTGGGACTGGCTTGAATTCTCAAGCATGTGTCAAAAAGAAAGCCAAAACAAGGCTGTCCTAAAATTTCACTCGAGTAAGCTAGGAGTCCATATCCAGTAGGACTGTCCTATTTTTCAAAAATACTTGACAGTTCAGTTGTCCAAAATGACAATTTAAAGCGAAAATTAAGCGAAAATTAAGCAGCCAATTGAGACACAGTCTTCACACAACCCTAAATGTCATTTCAGCTGCAGACAGATCATGTATGGAAAGCTATAGAAGCAAAGATTGTCTCAGTCAATGCCAGAAAAGAAAGTTTTTAAATTAAATGGCTCTAGCTCAGTGGTAGAACAATGGTCTCGTAACCGGGAGGTACCGGGTTTGAATACTTTGAAACCAAGTTGATGTGCTACTGCCCTTTGGTAATCATTACCAAGTCCCTTGGTTGCTTACTTATAGTAAAGCAGGTAAACAAACTAACAGATTTTGAATAGATCAATTATTGAACTTTGAAGGAAAATTAATGACAGATAGACCTAGGAACTCAGCTGCAGACAGATCTCTGTATTTTTCAAGTATATATCTGGTAATAGTGATAAGGTGATTGAATACTCATATTGATGCAAAGGTACTAGAGGCATATACTGCAAGTGATATAGACATCTATAGGTAAAACAATTACATGTAGACTACCAAATTATGTTGAGCCTGTTGGGAAAATATGTGAAATGTTTGAAAGTCGTTTATTAAATATAAAGGTTTATAAGAGTTAAAATGATTAGACCAGATATTATATTACTTCATATTCTCTCATCCCCTCCCTTTTCCCTTTTTGTCCTTCCTCAATTTTGTTTTCTTTATTCTGTTGAAATTGTTTTCTGAACATCTGAGGACCCCTGGAAAGGGGGTTAACAAAAAACAAAAAATGTTCATACATTGCAGTTTAGATTGTTTTGATAATCTGTAGTACTTTTACAAGGGAAACTGAATTAAGAACATTATTGAAATTGACCCAATGGCACTTGTACAGAAAAAAATATCAAATATCAAATAAAAATGGAACCTCCTCATCAAAAAAAAAAACCTGGAGGAGAAACTGGAAATAAATATTTCTTGGCCTTAATTTGTTCACATACATGTACATGTACATGTAGTTCATGTACGGTATTGGACAGTGCTCATGATCCTACTATCCCCACTTATAGCATATTTACGCCCGCCCAATCATTACAATTTAGGCTTACATGTACATTTTGATTTTGTAGACCTGTAATTTATGGGTACTGAGGGAAGTACATATGGAACAGTAGGGGTGTCATAGTCAAGTGGTTTGAGCACTTGATTTGAAATGCAAAGGTCGTGGGATCGATCCCCGACACGGCACTAATGTCCTTTGGCAAGGCATTAATCTACGTTAGCGACTCCATACCCGGGAGAGAAATGGGGATCTGGTACATGTAGGATGATGAAAGCCTTTGTGTTAGTAATTGCCATATGCCCTCACAATGACTACCGACTACCGTACATATCAGGAATACTCCCCAGGAGTGGAAATGGTGCAAATTGTGTGTGAATGAATCCGATAACTAGGGTAATAATATCTGTAAAGTGCTTAGAGACGGTATTTTGTATTAATCACTATGTATGTACATGTAAATCCAGATTATTATTACTATTATTAAAACATTTGTTTCATCTGTTAATCATTTAGGCCTACATTTATAAATTGCTACATGGTATATCAATGACTTTCAAATGGTTTGTTGAAAGTGGACATTTAGGTACCGGTAGGCATTTACACATATATATCTTTTGTAATATGTAACAAGTCATTAGAAAGTACTTAGGACTGGTCATTAGCAATTTCTAAAGGGCATTTGTCTCTTATTTCTTTTCTTTGTGTGTCAAGAGTCAACTCTATGTCTATAGCATCTCACATGAGGGATGATCAAATTAGAAGGAAGTTCATTACCATTTTATAAAACAGATAATTCAAATCATCAAGATGTTGATATAAATTCATGCTTGGTACCTGCAAGACAGGCAAAAGATACCTTGTATGGATAATACTAGGCTGGTGATCTCCGGTACTGGTATATACAGTATTTCATTTGAGCATTGATGGTGTTCCGACATACCATTATGCATGCTCTAGCAGCCATTGCTCTGGGCTTTATTTTGTCAAAAGTATAGGGTTGAGGGTTGCAGTTGGGCTTGAGATTACATGTAGGTTTAGAACTTTAGATTAGGGTTACGGTTTGTTTTTGATCCAGGGTTGAAGTTAAGTGTATGACATTGACCATGGAGGAATTGTCACCAAAGTTTATTCTTTCATTCTATCTTCCAGTTGAGTACCAGCCTCTTAAATAAAGTAGTTACGTACTTTGTGCAGTGTGCAGGGTGTGGCTGCAAACTGTCCTTCTAATATCCAAACACTAAAAAGTGCGTGTGGTGCAAGTAAAAATGTTCCCCTGCGTGCTGTCTACTCTGGCCTTAGTGTGATTCATTCTAGCTCCCTTTTGAACTGCGTAAGGTTGGGAGCCGCTCTAGTAGATGCCAGAAGTATATTGTGTGACGTATAATGTAATTGTACATTGCGATTTCGTAACATACTTATTATTCTATTTACTCATTGTCTACCTTAAAATCTCTTTCAATTCATATTTATCATCCAGGATGGCATGCCGTTCTTCATTTACTGCTTCTACCGCTTCTTGGTTGGCGGTTATTTCTTTGGGTTTCTCATCTTCTTCATAGTTATCAGCATTCAAGGGTCTACGGCGCCAAGTTCCTCATCTACCTGACCAACTGGACATACATGCTTGTAACTGTCTATCTCTGCACTGCTAGCTTCAACGTTCTTCTGAATTTCGTCTTGGATCACAGAGGATTAGATGGTTCACATGACAAATGTGAGTTTCTATCGCTTTTTTTTCTTCTTCATTTTCTCCAGTAGTTTACCTTACAAAAAAGCTGATAATATGAATATAGTATACCCAAAGTTCCCAAACATCAGGGATACACTTACAAAAACACTAACAGGCATATTTTATCAAAGAGGGCTGATGCCTTTTGCCTGTATATCAACTTCCAGCTTCTAAAATTTGCAAGGGAGTGCAGTGGGAGAGCAAAAAAAAAGGAAAAAACGCCCTTTATTACAATATGTTTTTTGCATGATAGAAGTACACAAGATAAGATATAAAAAGTACATATCTGGGCACCTCACTGCGTGAATATGAAGATATTTGGTCACCTCGCTGCCTGAATATGAAAATATTCACCTTCAGGCACATTGCTTTCCAGATATGAAGTGACGGTTGCCTGAATATTGGAACTTCAAAAATACTCTGAGGCTGCAGCCGCTCCCACACCTTATACGCTTATGATTATACCACCATGTAAGCCAGAATATGCAGATCAAATATATATTTGCTGAATGATCTTCTTTAATGACTTTAAACAAATATGTAAATTATGCGCTATATACCGGTAAATGTAAATTATTATTATTATTTTAATTATTATTTAACCTCTCTTTTCTTTTTTCTTTTTTCTCCAGTTCACAGAATCCGTCATCAGTTGCAGTGGCTCCTCTTCAACATTGCCATCACATCCTCCATCATCGTTACTCTGGTCTACTGGCCTATCCTCCGCCCCATGATACCGGAGGACAAGAAACCACCTCTCTACCTGGATATGAGCATCCATCTCTTCACCAGCATCTTTTGTCTTCTTGACCTCTTCATCACCAAGGTAACCATCAAGTTCCAGCATGTCCTCTACCCCGCCCTCTACCTTACCGTCTATGGCCTCTTCGCCATCTTCTATTGGGTCGCGGGTGGGACGGATCCGTTCGGTGATCCATACATCTACCCCATCATCGATTTTGAGAATGCACCGGGCATCGCTGTGGCAACCATGATTGGGATTGTTGTAGCGGTATTCCTTGCACATGGGTTCGTGAAGCTGCTGTATTACTTACGAGTTAGATATGTAGACAGGCGTGTTGAGACTTCACCGGAGAAGAGGGGGCCCTTCTAAATCCTCAAGGACAGAGGAATTATAATACGGAAGTAATTTAGAACTGTTCATCATAGGGCAAACATTATGGCTTGTCCTACTTAACCACACCTAATATATGCAATTTGCATTCTGAATATTGAAATACAATTATTTGTAACAGGTGAATGATATAATTCGTATCAAGGTGCAGCTTCACAAAGGTATATGCATAAATTTAGTTACGTTACGAAAATGCCCTATTGTAAATAAATTCCTGTGGGAAGCCAGCATGTAGGCCCTCGCCTTGTAGAGTTTCACCAGCTTTGTGCCAAAGATGATATTTGATAAAAGAAATACTCTCTGATTGTATCGTTCACAACACATTCCAAAATTTATTCCAAACTTATGCAATCATATTACCTTATATTACCCTGGCTTAAACTCTGACAAATGTATTTACAAGAACAGGATTCAGTATTGTCATTGTCACTATGATTTGCTCACATTTGTTTGTATGTTTTTTGCAGCTGTTCACCATATATTCCTTTAACTCACACATACATGTACACTTTTTAAAACTTTTATAGTTGTGGAAAATAAATGAAGCTATGAACTTAAAAAGTATAAAAGATGAATAAGCTTAAATCATGTTATAGTGTATGTACCCGTTTACTCTACATGTATATACGTAGGAGTGTCGTGGCCGAGTGGTTTAAGTCGCTTGACTTGAGATGCGAAGGTCGAGGGTTCGAATCCTGACACAGAACTAATATCCTTTGGCAAGATATTAACCTGCACTTGCTACTCTCCACCTAGGTGTTAAATGGGTGCCCGGTAGGATGCAACCGTCATTGTTGGTCAAATAGTTTTTGAGCGTCAAGTAGCGCCTGGCTGGAATACTCCCCAGGGAGTAGAGGTTGTGCACACAGTGTGTGCGGGCAAGCATTGAATCCAATGACCGGGGTATCCAATGACCGGGGTAATAGTATATCTGTAAAGCGCTTAGAGACAGCATAGATGTATTAAGCGCAATATAGAAGCAGAATATTATTATTATTATTATATGCAAAACCTGTGAAATTGTTGAATATTTTTCTGTATTTTCAAGATTATGTGAAATAGATTATCGACATGTATACTGTGTGTATCCATATGCTTAAAAAGCAAGAAGAATTTATTATACAGGGCTTTTGTCCTGCTACTGATCATGAACAAAGAAATAGGGATCCCCGTGTCAGTACCGGGTCCTTGTTAATATATTTTTTTTAATACTTTTTTTTTTTTCGGAATGAAATTCATGTGCCCTGTGTACTGGACCCATAGTAGTGTTGAGCACGAGTACAAATAATTTATGTAAAATTGTTATTTTCTACATGTGTCTTTCTGCAGAAATTTGCTTATATCAGTTTTATAATACTAAGTATAAATGAGACATTTACTTACATGTATTTTTTACCTTATTGCATTCATTTGTAATGTCAAGTTTGTATTAAATGTCAAGTTAGGTTCCTTGAATATTCAGTGAGGATGAATCAGGATGAGATAAAATTGACTTTTAACCATTCACAGTTCTGTATGCAACCATTTACTGTTACGAAGCCAAAGAGACTAGATAATAAAATCATTTTACTGTTTAATTTCACAGCAAATTCACTTTTATTAGGTGGTCTGTCGGCATCAACAGATCACCTATTGTTTTTGTCAGAATTTTCTTTCTTTATTTATTATTATTCTTTATTTTTATTTATTTCTCCCCCCTTTTTTGTTCCGAGGATAACTCAAGATCGGTTTTGTCAATTTCTTTCAATTTTGGCACAGTCATGGGTCATAGTCATGAGACGTGACAGGAACATTTTCAAGGTCATCAGGTCTTCATGACGTCATCCAGGCGCCATTTTGTGTTTTTTTTTGTACTTTCAACTCATGATCATATCTTCATAACGGAAAGTCATTTCTTATTCATATTTATCATGATTAAGGTCAATATCCGTCCGGTCAATTTCAGGTCAAAAAAATGCGCGCACATGCGTACGTCCGCGCGTGAGCGCGCAAAATTTCAAACTGTTCAAAATCACTTTTAATTCAAATGAGAGTACGTTTCAGGCAATTTTAAGCATTTCGCAAAAAAACGCGCACGCGCATGCGCGCGCGTTTTCGCGCGTACTGGCATTTTGCAACATAAAATCGCCGAATTTCCTCTGTCATCATATTTAACACATGTCTCCAAACATTTTGATACCTTGTTCACCTTTTTCTGACCAGTAATAACGCAATGACCGTCCGTCAAAGTTGACAGCACGCTTGGACCTGCATTATCTTTATCCACAATACATGGGCAAAAACATGCCTAGGTATACAAAATTCATTGTTACTCTTCAGAATGGATAGGAACTCTCAATATTTTTTCATATTTGGATAGATTATGAGGCGGAGATATGATTTCATGTCTCATTTGACCCTCAATTAACTCATGACGTCATCATAATGGCCTCCGAACTCAAAATTTCAATTTGCATATTATGACGTCAGCATATTTTTGGAAAATTGATTGTATCTCTGTAAATATTGATCGATTTTCTTCCAAATTTTGATATGTTCTAGCTGAGACAATTCTCTACAAATGCAGTTTCCACGATTTTTCATTTTGACAAAGGCATCATGGCGTATTTTTGCGATTAAAGGAGGCATGTCAATTTTTCACATTTTGCGTGTATTCTCTATGGGACATGACTTTTTCTCAAAACTGGATTCTACATTCCGTCTTTCGCGAGCAATATCTCCGTCGTTTTAGTTTTGTTTTCGCTGAGCTTCGAGTATGTTGTAGCTGAGACAATAAGCTATCACAAGTGTGCCCTTTATTTTTCGATCAGATGCCGGGATCATGCTCATATTTCACTTGCAAAGTGGGATTTGAGAATTCCATTTTCCGTTCACGTGTAATGTCTATGTGGATTATTTTGGTATAGTGGTCATAGCACTTGCCTCCCATTCCGGCGACCCAAGTTCGATTCCTGGTGGGTCATTTTTTTTTTTTTTGCCGTCGTTTTAAATTTGATTTTATGATCTTCTTCGACTATTATAACATATTATCATATACAATCACAAACAATGTAATAAAATGCCTAATTTTGCGTGTTATATCTATGGGAGAAGAATGTCAATCGTTTGAGTACAACCCTATGGGAAATCTGGTTCCTTGTCGTGTATTAAACCTAATATAGGGTTTATCTCCCAACTCTGCTACAATATCAAATCACCTTGCTAGTCTCCTTCCCAGACGTTTTACATTTTCCAGTTATTCAGCCCAGGTATATGCATGTTTACGTCTCTCCCGTGGACATAGAATTGTTTACTTGTCTATACTTCTCTCTTTCTCTATATTAAATTCTATTTATGCTGGATATATTGAATGCATCGTTCTCCATTGCATCTCTCTCTTTCTCCTCTCTCTTGCTCTGTTTCCCTTCTCCTCTCTTATTTTGCCCCTCTCCTTCTCTTGCTCTGTCTCTGCATATATATCTCTCTCTCTCTACTCTTTTACCCTCTCCTCCTCTCTACCTCGACCTCTTGCCTTGCCTCCCTCTTATTCTCTTGCTCTGTCTCCCTCTGCCTCTGCCCTTCTCTTTTCTTCTCTCTCACCCTCTACCTCCTCCCTGCCTCTGGTTCTCGTTCTCCTTCTATTATGTCTTGTAATGTTCCTTAATTTTCTATAGCTCTGCCCTTTGCCCTTTGGCCTTGGAACTCAAAATACGAATTTGCATATTATGACGTCAGCATATTTATGGAAAATTGATTGTATCTCTGTAAATATGGATCGATTTTCTTCCAAATTTTGATATGTTGTAGCTAAGACAACTTTCTACAAGATCAGTTATTCAGATTACATAACAGACCACCTAATTCGTACTCATGACGAATTACATTTCTAGTTATTATTTATTCTTTTTTGTGTGTTCTTTTTTGTTTGTTGTTGCTTTACAGCATATATATGCATCATCTCATATATTGTATGTAGAAATTAGAAAATGCTTATTCAGATTATAATACTCAGTAACTTTGCCAAGTATATTTCTTTCAAATAAAATGTATGAATTGAAACCTGTTGATGAAAATGCTGCAGAAGTAGGAAAGTATAATATCATTCCTTCACTAGTGATTGAAATCTCAATGTTTCTTCATTATCCTCTCTGTGCATCTTTTGAGAGAAGTTAAATTTTTTTAAATTTCAAATGTGATTTAATTGTAAGATATTAGGAGATAAAAAGAATTGAATGATAATTAATATGACATATCATTTCATGTTAGTACTCTAGTGCAGTCTTTTGTATTTCTAGTAAAATGGTATATTTTATGTAAAGTATTTTTTTTAAATGTGCCATTCCAGATCATGTGATGGTTAACAATGAGCATGTGTTATTGCATCATTTTGATCAAAGTGTACCAATTATCTAAACAGAATAATGTATGTACAGCTGCAGTGTAGCATGTCAACATGAAACAAAATCAACCTGGCATTCTATGGGTTAATGAAGAAAGTAAGGATAGAATAAATAGGGCGCTCACGGAACCCAAGTCAGACTTGAGTTCCGTATGCACCCTGTTATACTACATGCACATAGGGGTGCGTAGACTATACCCATGTGTCGCTGTTGTGCTTATTGAGAGTATATTTGAACATGTAATATCTCTTCGTAGAAGAAATGTTATATTTGAAGCTCATATTTGTAATTTGGATTATATTATAGAAAAATGGAACCCATATCATATAAATTATATTCTGGTGATTGATACACTTTAAAAAAAATGGACAATAATCATGTTATAATTTATGATACGTATAATAATATAGTATCAGAATGTGATACAGTATTTTGAAAGTGTCAAACAATTTATTTTAATGTCAAACCTTTTTTTATCGTCAGGTACTCCAGATCATGTGATGATTGCTAGTGACAACAGATTGGACAAATAAAATATTTCTTTCTGAATAATGATTATTCTTTGTTATGCTGGTTCTTATGTTTCTCTTCCTTCGAGGCAAAGAATTATGGATAGATTTGTGGATTTAACTATGGCACGATCGCTAAGACTCTTTAAAAAAATCCACCTGAGTCATTGTCAAGTGCCTTTTGCATCTTCTTATGAAATGTGTGAACATTTTAATGACATGTCACATAATCCAAGTATGATTTTAAAGGCATTACTTTAGGGCATTTTAATGTCTGTCAAGCTGTTATTCTTGAAAGTCTTTTAGATCATGTTATTAGTCTGTGATTTATTTGTAGTATTTATTTGATGTCACCAATATACAGTTGATAAATTGGTCTGAATTTATTCTGAGCAGTGATGATTACTGATTTCATGAGCACATGAAAATAAAAGTGCTCATAAGTGAGGTACATTATTATGAAGTAGGATATAAAAGGAAATGTTGATTTTTTTTGGAACAAACAAGTGGATAAAATCGGGCGTCTTTATCGGAACAGGCTCCTTGCTTAAGAACTCGGAATCGTTTGCAGCTGCATGTTACATGACTTTCATAATAGAATGAGTCGATCGGGGGGCGAAAAAATAGAGAGAGAAGTGAAATGCAAAGAGACCAAGGAGAAATAGAGAGAGAAAGAGAGATGATGACAGAGATCTTTGAAAGAGAGACGGGGAAGGGGGAGCTGATGAGGTAAAGGAAGAACATAATGATCGATTGATGAAAATACTGAGAGCGGGAGGGTTGTGGTGTTATAAAGATTACATGATTATCGTATGTATTTTTCCCCCTCTTTAATGAACACTTAGATAACTCAAATGAGGAAGTCCACACTGATATTTCGTTCAACAACAAAATTTAAAATACAGAAAAATGAGAGAACGGATTAGTGAAAGTCAAATCAAAATCTGATACTATTAAAGAAATGATGTGGATTGTTAAAGTTGTAAACGATAAAACACTGATTTCCAACTCTGTCACGCGCATATCTTTGAGTCAAGGTCATTTCCCATTTGCTGCCTGTACTGAAAATTTCAAAAACTTCCATTTTCTTTTTTGCTGATGAAGAAAAAAAAATTACTAGGGAAATAGAAATATCGCCGTCTGTAATCTAGGAAAGCAATTTCAGTTGTATAGAATAAAGAAGAAAAACCTGAGGCCAGTTTTTTCATGGCACAGAGCACTGGTAAACTACGGTGGGAATTAAAGGACCTCCAAAGATGCGACATATAACGTTTTTTCATTGGATTTTGTTCCGCTGATCTGTGTTTTTGTTACCATCAAAACCAACTTATCAGGGTTGACGTAATGCAGCCACAAAACATGAACACGTCACATCAGTATCTCAATAGTTATGTTGCAATCGAGTGAGACGCCAAGAAAATGCAAACAAGTTTAATTATTTTCTGAACTGGAGAAGGGAAGAGGGGAACATAACTATTATGATAAGGAAAAAAGAAATAGAGAGGGAGATGGGATTGGATCGAGGAAGAGGCGAAGAAAGGATTTACAGACGGGTACGTACTGAAATTAACAGATATTTACAGGAACTAGGCCTATATCATACATGATGAAAGTTTTCAAATCGATATTCATCCAGCTTCTTTTTTATTTTATTTCTTCATTACTCGGAAAGCCTGATTTGTGAAATTGATATTTAAAAAATATATATATATTCACATCCAATTTTTTTTCACCATCTAACGACATACTAAATTATTCAAATCTCTTGCAATTGTGCTGCCTTTAAATTTGCATGTGTGTATTTTGCGTATTAAACTCACATGAAGAAGAAGGGAATTGGCAGGGATTTTGTTAAAAACTTTTAGATTAAGCTTTAATATGTCACATCCTCAAGATACATAATCAATTTGCCACATATGTACCTAAAATACTACAAAACTTGGTAATTAAGGGTATTATAGTGCATGTATACGTATTGATCATTCCCGAGGCCTATTATTTCACTTCTCCCTCGGCCCTGAAAGTAATAACGAAAACAAAACTCCAGCTGGCAGTAGACCAGAAATTTCGATAGGCACTTTGCAAAGCACTGGTAGACGCGCCCCCTTCATCATTCAACGCGCGTTTTCTCGAATACCGACCAATCAAGGTCGCGTATGATATCAACAAACCATCCATACGAAGTATATTACTACGTTACATACACGTGGAAACGAGTGTGTTTGGAATCGGAAGCAAATACATGTTTATATTAGACTAGTTATTAAAAAAGAAATGGTTACTATTGCTTGATAACTGTGCTACATTGGCGTGATAGTGACAACCCTGCTGCAAAGGTAAATACATTTCACGAATTCATTGGTAGACTAATTTCTTTCGAGATATGTTCCGCTGAGAGTCTGAGATTCTATTTTCTAGGCTGCTTCTCCGCCGCTATTCCTTCTCTTCTCGATCTCCACTCATAACCCCGCCTTGGCCATGGCTGGCTGGCGTGGAGGCGCGCGGTTCTCGCATCGGAAACTATTTGGCATTGCACTCCACAAAATAATAAAGCAAGGACTAACAGAAACTTACTTTACAATTACATACTGTGCATTTGTTGATAGCCTCAGTGATTCTACATGAACTTCTTCTGTGGTATGATGGGGGTCTGGAAAGTGGAAACTTAACAAACAAAGCCTTCTCTTTTGCCTTTGATAATAATTTGCTCATTTTTGCTGCTGTTACGTTACTGTAGACCCTAGTGTTTACTGTTACAAATGTTTGTGGGTTGATTTTTAACAAAACAAAAAAAGATTTTGTTTTGTTTTTCACTTTTTCACTTTGTTTCTAGGTTTGTTTCTCAATATTCATGTCATGCTATAAAATAAATATATACACATCGGTCAGCAGGCGTAATCTGCATCCCTATTCATAAAATTATTATTCGACATGCTAATATTGTTATTGTTAGTGTTAGACTTCTATTATATTAACTCTAATTAGACACAGTGTGGCGCAGCATTGCAAGAAAGTTGCGTTCGATTACAAGTTGCGATTGATTGCAAGTTGCAAAATTTGCAACTGATATTTGCAACCGATCGCAACTCAACTTTCTAGCGACGCCCCACTAGTCTCCTAAATTTCCTAGGATTTTGTTAGGTTTAAAGTTTTAACAATTAAATTAAACTTAAAGGGCAAGTCCACTCCAAAAATAACTTACTTTCGAATTTCGATAGAAGCAGAATAATCAGACAAACCAATCAAAAAAAGTTTGAGCAAAATCGGATAACTAATAAGAAAGTTATGAATTTTTAATGACATGAAAAACTTTGAAAATCACTAGACAAATTGGCAACTCACTCATGAGTCTGTGACGTCATGTCCTCGCTATCCATTAATTATTTCTTTATATTGATAATATAAATTTCCTATTTTCCCCCTAAGAATCTTATTTCTTCACACCAGCATCCAATTGATAGTGATATGTTTTTGTGTGGATGCATTAATATAGAGTAATTATTTTCCAGTTTAATCATGAAAAATGTGAATTTTGATAAACTATTTATATAAAAATCAATAATTATGAATATACAATATTCAGAAAATAGTATCAATTCTTCAAAGTTCATAAAAGATTTTGTGAAATGTCATGCATGCAATATGATACAAATCATATAACCTGGGCAAAGGCATGGGAAATCAAGTTTTGGGGATAAAAGGGAAATTAATGGGATTAAACTATATAAAGCAATTGATAAATAGTGAGGACATGACGTCACAAACTGATAACCAAATTGGCAATTTGAGTAGTGATTTCCATTGTTCCATAGTTTTACATACTTTTTCAAAAATTCATAACTTTCTTATTACATGTACAGTGTACTTATTCGATCTTGCTTAAACTTTTTTGATTGGTTTGTCTGATTTTTCTGCTTCTATTGAAAGTAAGTTATTTTTGGAGTGGACTTGTACTTTAAAGTACAAGTCCACTCCACTGAAAAGTTGAGCTGATTAGATAGACAAAAATCTAAAAAGCCCAAATATAACTTGGTTTTGGAAAATGGTGCTCAGATTTATTTTTAATAATTTTTTTTAATGAGCAAAAAACAAGTTAATGATTGAGTCGGTTGTGACGTAGGGTCCTCACAACACAGATTCGTAGTGTAACCAAATTTAATGCATACGTCTTTGTGAAGTGCCTCGATACAAACTATTTCCTTCACCTGATAAGAATAATGAAACACTATTATTCTTATCAGGTGAATGAAATAGTTTGTATAGAGGCTTTTCACAAAGACGTGTGCATTAAATTTGGTTACATTACGAAAATAGCCTATTGTCAGAATGTATACCGCTGGCACTTTCGTTGTGAGGAGCATACGTCACATCCGTACAGCAATATAAATGTTTTGCTCGAAATACCCGAAACAAAAATTGCTCTTAAAAATCACCTCATTGCAGGCCCAGCGGAGCACCCCAATTAGCATATCATTAACGGCCCGTTCTATTTGAATAACCAACGGACATCTACGTGAATCCGAACATGTGTTTGCTAGAATGTAAAATCTTAAAATTCGCGTCGCGCCTTTATTACTGCCAATATCGCTATGAAACTTTCCATACTAACTACAATTATTATAAACTTGATATCAGTGAAATGAATATGAAATTCCATGGAATAAAACTCGAGATATGAGCTTCACCCCTCGATAAACACGCTATTCTATTTTTTTTCTGACTCTCCCCTATCCAGCAATGCAGGAAGTAGAGACTTAGTATGAATGTTCATGAGGTTTGAATCCATACATGGGCGAAATTTTCGCTTGGCCGATGGAGTATTTTTATAGTTATAAGTTCTGTTTCATGGGGCTTCAGGGACTTTTAGATTTGCACGATGAGAACGTGGACTGCTGCGTGGACATCCTTTTAAGGCAATGTGACGTCCTTTTAAGGCACTGTCGAGCACTGGCAGTCTGCCCGGCAGTGCCTTAAAAGGACGTAACATTGCCTTAAAAGGATGTCCACGCAGCAGGTGCACGTTCTCGTCGCACAAATCTAAGAGTCCCTATTCTCTGCGCATGCGTCTTCGGGCTCAGTGCATTCGGCCGGCAACACATGTATAACCCAGGCACACGCGAGGTTTCCTGACATAACATACATTTGAATGAATAGGACTGGTCATAACATATTGCGCACACGAAGGCTTGTTTTTGTTCGATGAGATTCGGACGTTGGGGTATGTTTTCTCTGACTCTACCCTATCCAGCAACTATAAAAGAGATATTTCAGAAGGATTGAGATTATTAAATTTCTTTTCTGTTCATATGAGGCAATTCTTGGCGGTCTCGAAAAATGGTGAATTTTACGGTGATTTCGTATCACATTTTTCGTTTTTTCGTCAAAATTATCCCTTAAATTTCACATTTTCGGTGCATCAATAACTTTTGTTATACACATGAGTGTCTTGCACATTTTTAAATAATCGATTTAGTAGCTTTGATTGCTGATATTCATCAAATTAATGAAGAATTTGCCTTCGAAATTTGTTTACTTTTTTTCGCATCAATCGGTACACAATTGTTTATTTTATGCAAATGATGTTTACTGGACGAGAGTCGATCGCTCGGTAATTGGGGTGCTCCGCTGCGCCTGATTGAAGTACGCCCGTGATATTTGGCAGTTTTAACCTTTGATTTATTTACAACATGTTATAATTTTTGAAAATCGGAGTGGACTTGGGCTTTAAGTTAACTAGATCTAGCCTTTATTCTCCCCTCTCTCTCTCTCTCTCTTACTAATGGGGCGTTGCAAGACAGTTGAGTTGCGATCAATTGCAAATTTGCAAATCGCAAGACTTACGCTTGATTTAGGGGATTTGCATTGATTGCAACTTTCTTGCAACGCCCCATAGGTCTAGCTAGTTAGCATCATCTTAGATCCATCCGTACACCTTTTGCTGTACGTTCTGAGTTCATGCACCGGACAATTTTTTTTTTTTGCAGTCTTGTTAATATTAGTTATCCGATTTTGCTCAAACTTTTTTTGATTGGTTTGTCTGATTTTTCTGCTTCTATTGAAAGTAATTTATTTTTGGAGTGGACTTGCCCTTTAATCGTCAATTTCCAACTTGTAATTATCTGTACTGAAAATAAACCTGATACATCATGTTTGTTGGAAATAAAACTATAGTATTTCAGAAATAATTTTAAAAGACTTAATCAAACTTTAAAGGGGAAGTTCACCCTGATATTAAGTTGGTTTCAATAAGAAGCAGAAAAATAAGAGAAACAGGTCAGTAAAAGTTTGAGCAAAAACCAAATAAAAATAAGAAAGTTATGAATTTTTTAATGTGCAATCAATCAGACACAAATTGTTAGCTATACAATATATTCGTAATTACGCTAATTTTTGTCTGAACATTGATAAGAATCGTATAACTGGGCGGGGCTAATCGTGACTGCGCACTGATGATTAGCCAGCTGTCATGTCAACTCTTCTGATTAAGTTTCTTTATAAAATATTTCTTTAAACAATGTTTTTTTTGTACTCTGTACGCTTCTTTTGTTAAAACCCCACTGTACCACTTGTAGTTACTTGCTCCCTCTATATAGAAAACAATACCTAAGCGGTGCCGGTTGGTTCCCCATGATCCTCTTTTTTTTATGTTAATTGAGAGCTGAGTTGATGAGAAAACCACCTGTCAGTGACCACGCTAATCCCTCTAATCCCTCCTGGCCAAACTAGTGCAGAGGGGCTTTAAACGATGATAATTTATACAATGTTTCACAAGTTTCGTTAAATATCCTTTAGTCTGAATCGCATATAGATCTACATGTACATCCTGAGCAGGCTGTAAAGGATCCACTGCATAACTCGTACATCATCTCTGTTACTACTTAGATGGCGAGGTTACGGTCCAAGATCGAGAAGACGTTCACCTTGATCCTCAGTATACTTGAAAACGCCTTCAACTCCGGCATCTTCTACGGATGGCCGTCTCTCGTATTCATCCTCAAACAGCAACAGTTCTTCCGAGAAGGATGCGATGACGTTTCCCCTGACGTTGTACTCTTCAACAATTCTTTTGGATATGCGACATCACCTCAAGTCAGCGAATACGTGACTGATTCTCAATACATTCTCTCCGGCAATGATTCTGGACAAGAGAATGGATTAGATGATCATATGCTCCCGTGTGCTTCACAGGATAGTAAGTTCCAGCTGGTGTTTACGATAGCAGCATTCTGCATGCAGGGGTCGGTGTTTCCAAGTGGTCTGCTCTTTGACAAAATCGGCACTAGATTTGTGCGGATCTTGTTCAGGTAAGCAATATGGTGGGCTGGTGATTCTGTGACGTATGCTTTGTCAACAATTGCTCAGCAGTCAATATTCTGCACTGACCAAATTTGTAAATGTAGCTCTGGACCAAACACTATAGTACCCTGTATACCTAACCAGCTAACCCTAACCCTATCTCTAATCCTAATACTAACCCTAAATGTTTCTCTAACCCAGGCCTGATAATTACCCGATTTTAAAAAAAAATTCAGATTTTTTTCTTCTTTCCCGATTTTATTTTATTTGTTTATTTATTTTTCTTCCCGATTTTACCCATATTTTCCTGATATTCCCTTATTTTCCCTTTTTTCCCCTATTTTTCCCCAATTTTCCTACTCAAAAGGGGGGAATGTTCTTAGATGCCATTTTTTCCCTGGATCTTTTTTTTTTTTTACACAAGGGGACGGTGGTCGGGGGGAAAAAAAAAAATCCTTTTTTTTTTTAGTGCTCACTATCACCCTTGACTAATCCTAACCTAAAACCAAACTGCAATCCTCATCCCACATCTTTGACATAATGAAGCCTGGAGCAATTGTCACCAATTGTGTGCCATTATCTGAGTGTGGGGGTGCACTCCCATTATTGAAAGTACTTTCCTGTTTTGGGGAGCTCTTTTAGGATTGGTGTCATAAAACTGCAGTTTTCTCATAGTGATATTTAAGTATTTTATTATTAATATTACCAGAGCTCTTTGTCAGTTGACCAGAGCCATTTTGGAGCTTTCCAGGCCAGTGTTTATACTGTACATGTATATGTTTCAGATATTTATCTCTCATTTTAATGAGAGGTAGTCAAATTGTCATAATAAATCTTAAAAACAATGAGTCATAAATTATGATTTTGGTGTGCAAATAAAGCAACATCAAATTGCTTGCTTATTATTATGCTAATAATATGATAATGTATAAGAAATCATCTCTTCAGATCCAGAAGGTCGTTATCTCTGTTTATAGCGGTATTATATGAGTGAACACCCTTTTTGGTGCCAAGCAGGAATTTTATATACTCAGTTGGACAATGATTCTTTTGAAGAAGATCCTTTTCACATCATTTTCCAAAAAGAGATGGAAAGATTGTTGATATTGTTTCTCAAGCTTACAGATACTTCTCTTGTCCTTATTGAAGTCTGATATTGGCCTTCATTTTACCAGTTCAATAGTGTGTTATGTACAAGTATAGCGTCCTTCTATGTTTTATTGAACTATGGTATTGACGGCCCAAATCAACAAGTTTAAACTGCTCCTTGTTAAGACAAATATTGACTGTGCCCTTGGTCATACATGTACATGTACACTGTATGCTTGATTTATATTGCCTTGATGGAATGCCCATTGTTTGGGTATTCACGCCTAGTAGCCTGCTTCTGCATGTATGTGTTATCCATACAAAGTGACAATGGCGTTTATTTAGTGTTAAAAGTTCAAACACACATACTTCCATTGTGTTATATGATTTTTTTTTAGAGTACTATATCATCATTTTTACAAAAAGTGTCATGCTCAGAGACATTTTTGTGCCATATAACCCTCAAGGGTATTGTTATATCATAAATGTGTGCATTCCAATAACATTTTTAGCTTTTGTCCCCATATAGCCCTCTTTCAAGAGAATGAAGGTTGAGATACATGTATAATACCCCCCACACCACACAGACTTAGACACGCATTCCAAAATTTTCTGCAGATCTTGGATCTTTAGTTGACTAGTAATGATGGGGGGGGGGGTGTAATTGATGATATCACATGATCACTAGTAGTTAACGATCTGAATTTGTTGGCAAATAATATGAAGTACTAAACCTGGATTAGGAGTGGCAAATGTAGGTTAATGCCTAATACCTGATACCTATAGTACGGGAGCCAGGGGGGGTCAACCTAGCTGGAAGGGAAACCAATTTTCATGTCCACAGATGTAAAGATCGCATAGCTCCACATAACAAATCGACCGTCTGGCATGTTCTAAGTGGTGGGTGTGGCCAGGGGGAGCCCCTCCCCAAAAAGCGGCCCTTTGACGACAAATTAGTATTTTGTAAATAATATTGTAAGGAAACATCGAACCACCATGAGTTTGGTGTCATATGAAAGAAAATTAAATTATCTACATTTTGATACCTATTTCAACGAAATTAAGATTAATTTACATAGCAAATTTAAGTTAAAAACATGATTTTTGGTGATTTTTTCGAAATATTGAATTTTATCAAAAAGATTATTTTCCATATATCAAAATTGGAGAGGTGCATTTTTTCATAACTTTCCAGGAATTTGCTTATGTACAATGACAATATCCTGTGCGAGGAGAGGCTTATATATCTTTTCAATAAAAAGTTATAGCAATCCAAAGTCATTGATTTGATTTCCACAAAAACAACATTTTTGCCCACATGTGTATTAACTGTATGCATATACGTGCATTAGTGTATTAAGGACCCATTTGGTGTGTTTACATCGAGTTTGAAAGATAACTTTTAACTAAAACCTCTTATCACAATGTATTTGGTGTCAAAAGATGGATAATTAAAATACCTTCATCCTGATATCAATTTCAATGAGTGATGTAGTGTGTGAAATATAAATTTTGAGCCAAAAGGTGCTTTATTGTAGATATTCCTCTGATTTTGGCCAATATCTAACTGGACAAAAGTGATTAGACATTTAGTAGTGCAGAAAATTCAAAGGATTGGGAGCGCTGAGTGCAATTGATAAGTTCTTCTGTACTCTGGGATGGGGAGGGGCCCCCCTCCCCAAAGAGAGAGAGAGAGAGAGAGAGAGAGGAAAAGAAGGGAAATGAAAAAGAAGAGAGAAAGGGAAAGAAAGAAGAGGGTGGGAAAGAAAAGGGAAATAGGAGATCGGGGCGAAATGGCCTTGCCTCCCAGGTTTTTGCCTCCCCAGCAACAACAAAAAGAGAGAAGGAAGGAAAGGGAAAGAAAAAAGAAAAAGGAGATAAAGGGAATGAAATAAAGAGGACGAAGAAAAGAAGGGGGTATAAGTTGCGATTCTCCCGCCAACAAGTTGTGGATCGGGGATGGGAACCTAAAGGCCCTTGCCTTTCCCTCCCCTGCCAAAAAGAAGGGGTGAAGGGAAAGGCAAAGAGGAGAGCTAAAGGGAACAAAAACGAGGAAGAAGAAAAGAAAAGGATGAAAACAATTTTAATACCTACCCTGAGCTTACGGGGCTCTGCCCTGGAATCCACCTAGGGCCCTAAGGCAGGCCCTTGGATGCTAATCTGATCGTAATCAAATGCCTAAAACCCCTGAGCTTCCGGGGGCTCTGCACCCTGGACCCCACCTAGGGCCCTAAGGCGGGTCTCTGGATGCTATATCTGATCGTAATCAAATGCCTAAAACCACTGAGCTTCCGGGGGCTCTGCCCTGGACCCCACCTAGGGCCCTAAGGCGGGTCTCTGAATGCTCATCTGACCGCAATTTAATGCTTAAATCCCTGAGCCGGGCTCCGCCCCCTGGACCCCACGCCTATTAGTGACCTGCTAGAGTCAAAAATAATAATACGCTTAATACGCTTGAAATGATCAGTTGTAGCACATTTACTAGCTTGAAATTGCAAAGTATTACATGCAGATTTCCATTTCTTCTTTTCTTTTTGCCCACATCCCAATTAAAATTCAATAAATAGAAGTAATCAAAGATTGTCTATGACAGTGTCCCTGGTGGAACTGTAACTCGAACGCTGTTTCAAAGGAAACAATCTACGACAAGTTTGCATTTTATTTTATTTTAATTAAAAAAATGTTATTCTATGTTCAAAAGGACCATATGATTTATGCAACGGGCATGATAGAACTTTAATGTAGACGGTGATGTGTTACCAAAATTATAAGCTGGTACCTAATGACATTTTCCAATCATCAAATCGTGAGATCCTTAGAAGGGGGCAGGAGGCGCGGATCCAAGATTTCTTAGGGAGGGCCCAAATTTGAAATTGTGCGAGCCAAATATTGGTACGTAATGGTGACCACTAAAGCAGTGGCGTAATGAGCAAAATCGTTTGGGTGGGGCAGAAGAAAAAAATCCGCATCACCACCACTCTTACATGCAGGCCCCGCTGAACGTTTCTCAAAGTGGGTGGGGGAGAGGCTAAAGTATTTACGATCATGAAGAGCGTAGCGTAAATGGGCGTTGGGTCTAGGGGCAAAGCACCGGCGGGGTCAGGGCGGAGCCCCAGGAAGCTCGGGCGTATGGGCATTTAATTACGGTCAGATGGCATTTTATACTTTATTTGTGACACTGGCAGAAAAATAATTGGCGTTGGTCCAGGCGGAGCCCCGGAAGTTTAGGGGTTGGGGCATTAAATTACCATCAGGTGAGCATCCAGGGGCCGCCTTAGGGCCCTAGGTTGGGTCCAGGGGGCAGAGCCCCCGTAAGCTCAGGGGTTTTAGGCATTTAATTACGGTCAGATGGCATTTTTTATACTTTATTTGTGACACTGGCAGAAAAATAATTGGCGTTTGGTCCAGGGGGCGGAGCCCCCGGAAGTTTAGGGGTTGGGGCATTAAATTACCATCAGGTGAGCATCCAGGGGCCGCCTTAGGGCCCTAGGTTAGTCCAGGGGCAGAGCCCCGTAAGCTCAGGGTTTTAGGCATTTAATTACGGTCAGATGAGCATATTTTGATACCTTATTTGTGACTCTGGCAGGTCACTAATTGGCGTGGGGTCCAGGGGCGGAGCCCCGGAAACTCAGGGTTTTATACATTACGATCAGATTAGCATCAAAGGGCCTGCCTTAGGGCCCTAGGTGGATTCAAGGGGGCAGAGCCCCCGTAAGCTCAGGGGTAGGTATTAAATCACGGCCATATAAGGGGGAGGCAAGGACCTGTCGCCCTCACACCTTGTTGGCGGGAAAATCACTCATGATCTCCCTACCTTTCTTCTTCCTCTTTTTTCTTCCCTTCTTTCTCTTTTAAGTTTGCAGGGAGGGGGAGAGGGGCAAGGGCCTTTCGGTCCCCCCGATCCATACATTGTTGTCCGAATTAATCGCAACTGATCTCCCCTTGTTTTCATCCTTTTCTTTTCTTCTTCCTCTTTTTTGTTCCCTTTTAGCTCTCCTCTTTCCTTTCCTTTCCCTTTTTATTTTTGGCGGGGGGGGGGAGAGGCAAGGGCCTTTAGGTCCCATCCCAGATCCACAACTTGTTGGCGGGAGAATCGCAACTGATACCCCCTTCTTTTCTTCGTCCTCTTTATTTCATTCCCTTTATCTCCCTTTTCCTTTTTCTTTCCATTTCCTTCCTTCTCTCTATTTTTTGCTGGGGGAGGTAAAACCTGGGAGACAAGGTCATTTCGCCCCGATCTCCTATTTCCCTTTTCTTTCCCACTTCCTCTTCTGCTTTCCCTTTCTCTCTTCTTTTCATTTCCTTCTTTCCTTCTCTCTCTCTCTCTCTCTCTCTCTCTTTTGGCGGGAGGGGGCAAGGCCCCTGCCCCTGGATCTGCGCCTGGGGAGGCAACTGCCAATGTCCACATTTCCTGAAACATCCCAGAGTACAGAAGAACTTATCAATTGCACTCAGCGCTCCAAATCCTTTGAACTTTCTGCACTACTAAATGTCTAATCACTTTTGTCCAGTTAATATACCGAGATACTGGCCAAAATCAGAGGAATATCTACAATAAAGCACCTTTTGGCTCAAAATTTATATTTCACACACTACATCACTCATTGAAATTGATATCAGGATGAAGGTATTTTAATTATCCATCTTTTGACACCAAATACATGGTGATTAGAGGTTTTAGTTAAAAGTTATCTTTAAAACTCGATGTAAACACGCCAAACAGGTCCTTAATACACTAATGCACGTATATGCATACAGTTAATACACATGTGGGCAAAAATGTTGTTTTTGTGGAAATCAAATCAATGACTTTGGATTGCTATAACTTTTTATTGAAAAGATATATAAGCCTCTCCCTCGCACAGGATATTGTCATTGTACATAAGCAAATTCCTGGAAAGTTATGAAAAATGCACCTCTCCAATTTTGATATATGGAAAATAATCTTTTTGATAAAATTCAATATTTCGAAAAAATCACCAAAAATCATGTTTTTAACTTAAATTTGCTATGTAAATTAATCTTAATTTCGTTGAAATAGGTATCAAAATGTAGATAATTTAATTTTCTTTCATATGACACCAAACTCATGGTGGTTCGATGTTTCCTTACAATATTATTTACAAAATACTAATTTGTCGTCAAAGGGCCGCTTTTGGGGAGGGGCTCCCTGGCCACACCCACCACTTAGAACATGCCAGACGGTCGATTTGTTATATGGAGCTATGCGATCTTTACATCTGTGGACATGAAAATTGGTTTCCCTTCCAGCTAGGTTGACCCCCCCTGGCTCCCGGACTACTAAGGTCATTAATGCTGTGCTTTGATGGGGTTTAAATTCATACCTTTAGCATTTCCAATCAAGCGTCTAAAAACTGATTGTAACATCAAGATTCAACACGTTGGTTGCTTCTTTTGCCTCTCAGCACAGTCGCTCATTTGCCATTCATGCAGTTGGAGCCATTTCTACACAAAACAATAGATACCTGTACCAATTGATAGAAGGATTGCTTTGTGCGACACAATAGCTTTGTGAAATTACCCATTTTCGGTTTTGGTTAGCTCCATGACAACCCTTTTAACACCGGTATAGTTTAAACTTTAAAGCCCCTCTGAAGTGTTGGGAGCCCCCAAATTCGCCAAAAACTTGATGGCAAAATTTTTACTTAAATTGTATCATAATGTGAAAGAGGATGTCATTTAAGACACACTTCTGCAAAAATTTCCCCCCCCCCCAAAAAAAAAAAAATGTGTTTGAAGACAAATATTGATAAAGGAATACATAATTTGGGTTTTCTGTTGTACGCAGAAAACCTAAATTCTGTATTCTTTCAAATATTAGACTTCAAACACATTTGTTTTGAAAATCCTTGCAGAAATGTGTCTTACATGACATCCTCTTTCACATTATGATACAATTTAAGTGAAATTTTGCCATCAAATTTGTAGGGCTCCCAACACTTTAGAGGGGCTTTATATGATCTTGAAGCCTTTTGGGATATCCATCCCATGATACATTAAATGTGTGGCACAGGGAATTATTTGTGTGGCATATAAAGAATTATGACTGCTGTCACTGCTAGGACAAACAGGTATGTGTTTACATTTGTTATTTTCCCCTGCCTGCAGCATCTTCATCTTAGCGGGATATCTGTTTCTTGGGTTCAGTACACCAGAGAGGGCTAACTTTCTGTTTCCAGCAGGCATCTTGATCGGTATCGGAGGCATCCTCATGATGGTCTGCAGTATGCAGGTAAGGGTCTATGATGATGGTAGTGATGATGATGATCATGGTGAGGTAGTGGTGGCGATGATGATGATGATGATGATGATGATGATGATGATGATGATGATGATGATGAATTGATGATGATGATGATGATGATGATGATGATGATGATTATGATGATGATGATAATGATGATGATGATGATTATGATGATGATGATGATGATGATGATGGTGATGATGATGGTAATGGTGGTGGTGGTGGTGATGATGGTGATGTTGATGATGGTAATGGTGGTGGTGGTGATGATGGTGATGATGATGATGGTAGTGGCGGTGGTGGATGAAATGATGATGATAGTGATTGTGATTATAGTGATGAGGAGGAGGAGAAAGAGGGTGATTTATGATGATGACTATGATGATGATACATGTATGTACATGTATAATGGTAATGATGATATGAATGATGATGATGATGGACATGGTAATGGTGATGAAGATGTGATGGTGATGTGATGATGATATGGATGATGATGTTGATGATGATGTGATGATGATTATGATAATGATGATGAAATTACTCCGGCTATAGCTCGACTACCGAGTGATCTAAAATTATGCAATAAAAAAAAGAGAAGGGACATAAACATCTTTTAAACAATAAGAAGCTTGTATATTCATTTGTTATTATCCTCAACATGATGACCTGTAAGATAATGTGACACAAGTCTTCTTCTGCTACAAGCCAGTTCATACATCTATACAATCTGGGCATGGGCAGATGAAGGTCATCTGTACCAAAATTGTAAAACCCATCGAGACGAATACTTGAAGTTGATTCGTGCTTATGAAATTACAGATCATACATTCATAATACAGCTCTTTAGAGTTTATAGAGCTCTTTAGTGCTGACAGGATTTAAACAAAACTGGATGAAGAACAAAAAAATGAAAATCCTCCCATGATATCTCCCTTTTCTAAAGATATTTTTGAAAATTCTTATTAATCCCATGTGGAGTCGTTTTTGCTTTAACTTTCCGTACAAGATGAAGATTATGGCTATGCTAAAGGCAAGGTATTCTACAGACACTACTTCAGATTAACGTATACTGCTTGGGTACAGGAACCGGAAATCCCTCTATGTACGCCTTCACCGAAAGGGAGGTAAAATAGCCTGCTATATTATATCTGAGCCCCAAGATTTCCCTGACAATTATGGATTTTCACTCTCGCTTTTGGTGAAGGCATACATACATGTAGAGGGATTTCCGGTTCCTGTACCCAAGCATGATCACGCGTGCATCATCATCAGTGCTCAGTCTGGTGTACATCAGAATATATGAGCAGGTAGCATTTAAATTTTAAATGGAAAGCCCACACTGATACATGTACATGTGATTGGTTTCCTATTAAATAAATGGCAGAGAAGGAAGAGAAAGAGATCAGTGAAAGTTTAGGAAAATCTGAAAAAAGTAGTAAAACAAATTAAGTAGTATTAATGAAATTGGCAACTCAATTTGGGCGTCTCTTCCATTTGCTTTGTACTGACACTCATAACAATTGTCTTGGTCGTTGACTTGTTGATGAAGGACTAGATCTATTTTGTATGGGTTGGTACACAAATGTGAAATATATGTTGTGTGCTGTATAGAAATCAAGTTTGCACATAGAAGAAGATTTTTTTTTAGAGAGAAAATAAAATTATGATTTTGTTTCACTGCTTACATTGTACAGCGTACGTTATTTCTCTTCTACTTTTATCAAAACCAACTGGTTTGCAGAGTGGAATTTGTCTTTTAAGTAGTGCAAAGCCAGCCTTTTAAAAACAGGTAGCATTCAGAGCAGCAAAGTTTAGGGCTTGTCTGAAATTCTGAAGGAACCATACCATCAATCAATACAGCCTAATCCTCTAACTGAATCCCACTCCGCCATCCATTACTGCATCCATTACCAGATAATCATCTACCATCCCTAATGGTATCTCAAATTGAGATAGAAAGCCTGTTCAGACAAAATTGAATTTGTACGAAACGTTTATAATGAAACGTTGTATAAAGAATCATCATAGCAGAAGGGGCGTAGACATGAAAATGGGTATCATCTAAAGAAAGTAGGTTGAAGTCATAAGGGATCACTCGACATGGCAGCTAGCCAATCATACGATACATCACGATACAATAAGCCCTGCCCAGTTAAACGGTTTTTGTATGATACAACGTTTTGACAAGAATGGGACCCATAATTTTCATACAGTTTTCATTTGAAATGCATGGTCATTAAACATGTATGGTGTTTTTGATATGCGATGTTCACACTAGAAAGAATATCAATTACTTAATAGTATAACTATACTGTTTTCATACAGCCATACGATGACCTTTAGTAGTCTGAAAGGGGTGGGTCAAACACATTTGGTCTAATTTATGCTAAGCCGACCTTTATCAAGTCATTTATTGCACCCAAGGTATTCACTGGAAAGATAAGAAGCTTAGAGTTCGTTTCAAATCAGAGACGGAAAAGATATAATGAGAAACTGAATCAAAGTTATCTGTTAATAGACTCTGGGTCTTTCTTCTTTTCTGTTTTTTTTTACTTAGGGCCTTTGTTGAGTACATTTAGGTGTAGCCTTTCTTAAAATGTCATATTCTCAAGAAACATAAATAGGAACAAGTAAATTTTTCATATACTTAAAAAATTACAAAACTTTGTAAGGGTATGAATAGTTAGTTGTTAACTGCAGTTAACAACTAGAGTATTTATACCCCGTGTAAATTTGATGTTTCTGGGGTTTTTTAATAACTCAAGAATGAAAGTTGGACTAGTTGAATTAGTGCCTTTGTTGAATAGTTTTAGATGTGACCTTAAATATGTCACAATCTAAAGAACATAAGAAAAGGACAAGTAAATTTTTCATATGCTTGCAAAATTTCAAAACTTGGTATCAATGCAATTACTTGATTCCTTTTGTCTTCAGTGTTAACAATCAGATTTCTGATGAAATGATGCCATAATGACATGAATGATGAATTGTTGAAATGTTATAGCCCTCTCTGGAAATTGATCAAAAGTATTGATAAAAAAAAGCATGTCTTTGACATTTGACAGAGGCTCAATTACAATTGTGGAGTAAGCTGACTTGAAACACTATTTTGTTATTGAGTTCAAGATGAACCATGATAAAGAACTTCCCTCACGAAATATACTTGATGTAAGGTGGTAAGTTTATACAGCTTTTTTTTACAGCAAAAAATATGGGATGATGTAAAATTGCCTTTTTTTTTAAAGGTATTACAAAGTTTTGGTATGGGGTCATGAATTTGGTTCAAATGAACATATTGGAAGCATATGCGATTTTACAATATTCAATGATCATTGTCGCGGTTGAAATCGAGTCAAAAGTGATGAAATTGTAAATAATAAACTCTTTATGTTGTATAGCGCCCTCTCAAGACTGATATTACTTTAGCTGTAAAACAATGTTTCTTGACTACAATCGACCGATTTGCTATTCCCGTTTGGAAATTATATATCAGAACTGCATATTCTGAGATTTTCATGGTCGCAACTACCATGGAATGGCCTTAGGCGCTATTTGAAATATTTGAAATTTACCGGGAACACCGGTAAATTTTGATTATTCAATTTGCTCAAAAGCAGAAGTGTTTTAGGGGCCAAATTTTTTAGTGCTTATAATACATCCACAGGGGCATCCAAATATTTCAAAAACTTAAGGAATTACTATCCATCCAATTTCAAAATTTCCCAAAACTTTGCATTACCTTTAATGTACCCATGTATTTGATGTACCCATGTATTTGATGTAGAGAACTTTGCAAAGTTTGCAAATTTTTATATGGCTTTTTTTTTTTTAAACAAACAGATTTTGCTTTATTAATAAATGTCTAAAATGAACAGTTTAGAAAAACTTGACATGAAATTTGTCCATCTACAAATTTATTTTTTGAAAAATTAACTAACTAGTTCTCTATTTTTAAGTTAAAGTTGCCACCACTGTTATTTCTGAGTACAGTTTAATTTGGGATGATGTGTTTGAATCTGTTATTCTAATACATGTATACTTGTGATATTTATAAAATGTTACAGGTGCCTATTTGTATGATGCAGAGGGCTGTTAAGCCAATAGGTTATTTCAGTTCACATGCATGCAGTACAGGATAAGCCACGTACCTGCATATATTTTTAGTTTTGGATTGATTTAGGTGATAGCTTCAAGGTCTATACTCAACAAATGTCCATTGTGTTATTGGTAGCGATTATTTGCACGGGACTGGATGATAAACTGTTTGCTTATGATTAGTGCAGACTTAATGGTCCATTCAACGATTGCAATTAAAAGTGACTCTGAATCTAGATAAACTTAGAATGGTGCACCTAAATGATTGTTTAAAAACTGATTAATATGGTGTTAAAAGTCCAATTAAAAAACTGCACTTTTCAAACTTTGTCTTCACAAAATGGAATAGGTTTTGGAGGATTAAAATGGCAATGACAGATTTTTTTTATTTTTTATTTTTTATAGAGTTTAATAGTTCTCTATTGTTTTGTTACCAATATTAATTCTGAGTAATTGGGGGTAATACTGTATGTGCATGTATCTCTTTTATTTTACTTGTATGTTCATGATGTACTTGTGAGGTTAAAAAGAGATAAGCATATATCTTATGAATCCGAGAAAACACAAGAACAAAAGATTAAATGCTGGGAAAATCAGACTTCATGGGGAAAGGTGCATTTTTTTTCTGAGCCCGAACTAATTCATTTTTCCATTGGGGCAATAATTGGGGTAATATGTGCATGTCAGGAGATTTTAATATAATCTATGTATTAACAATTTTTCGCAAATTATGAATACCACTGGAATGTTGCACCTCAATGATGGAACAGTGTGTATTTTACACATGTAACTAGGAGGTCCTGGGTTGGAAGCCAAGTTGATATGCAAGTGCCCCTTTTCACTCTTTGTTAGATGTAAAAGCATTATTTCACAATTACAAACTCCCAATGGTAAAGTTGCAGGCACAAGTCCTATGCAATGTTCATCACCATTTACAAAGGTTTTTTTTTTCTTCAGGTTTCCAATCTGTTCGGTCCCAACAAGGCTACTGTGATGACTCTGATGAGTGGCTGCTTTGATTCTTCAGCAGTTGTTATGCTTATTGTAAAGGTAAGAAAAGGATGATGCTGTTTCTTTAGAAGTGCCTTAGTCAAGTGGTTTAAGCACTTGACTTGAAACTCAAAGGTCGTGGTTCGATCCCCGACACCGTCGACACGGCACTAACGTCCTTTGGCAAGGCATTAATCTACATTTGCCACTCAATACCGTTTGTGTTAGTAATTGCCTATGCCCTCACGGTGACCATATGGTAGGAATACTCCCCATGGAGTGGAGATGGTGCACATTGTGCGTGAATGAATCCGATGACCGGGGTAATAATATTTGTAAAGCGCTTAGAGACGATATTCCGTATTAAGCACTATATAAATCCAAATTATTATTTTATTTAAAAGCTCTAGAGGAGAGAAGAGAGAAATTTATCTTAGTGCCTTGTTTTACCAAAAGCTGTGATTGAAATGAATCGATCACAGCTAATTTGAGAGTGGTATCAGTCTCCATTACTTGCATGTATAGTTAATAACTAAAGTATTCATACCCCTTGTATATTTGATGTGTTTTTTAATTTTTAATAACTCATGAATGAAAGATGGACTGGTCAAATTAGGGCCATTGTTGAATACATTTAGATGTAAACTTTAATATGTCACATTTTCAAGAAACATAAATCGGGACAAATCAATTTTCACAAATTAAAACAATTACAAAATTGGTAAGGGTATGAATAAATTCGTTGTTAACTGTACATGTAGTTTCATTTGAAAATAGAAAGGTTACTTTTTAAAAAAAACACACCCCAAAAATGTTTGTAAATCAGTGATAGAAGGCACGATTGAGTTGGGTGCAGGAAAAAGCAGTATTTCCTGTTTGCTCCTGCACAAAAGAACAAATATGTAATTTCTAAGTTTGGCTAGGTTTGTTTGGAAAGGTTTGTTTGGAAAGGTTTGATTATTCAGAAAAATTGATCAAACAGTGTACATGTACATGTACATATTGATTGTAGGGTAACACAGTAAAAGATAATTGAGCATCAGAATGACCCGCTCCAAGATAAATTTGATACATTTCATAATTAACAAATGTCAATGGAGTTCTTTGTTTCAATAATACTCTTTCATTTTTATCGAATTTCAGACTTCCGTCCTGGAGTACAAAGTCTAAAATAAACAATGCATTTTAATCATGTGGATTACTTTTAATGTTTAGGTTTGTGATATTATATTCATAATCAGCCTGGCATTCAGACCCTTTTCGGAAATGTAGAGTCATCTGGTAGTTTTCACCACAATGCCATGATATGGCAAGGCATTTCTCATTTGTTACAGGGTGTACAAGTCTTCTTTCAAACTTGTGATAGAAGTCTTAAAAGTTTACAGAAGTTATGAGATAATTAAAGTTCTATGCAAGTGCAATATTAGATCAAAATTTAAAGACTCTTTGTATCATTTTCTTGAGGCTTTGATTGACTGTCAAAATATTGATAGGTAAAAGCACCATATTACATGATATTGGATGAAAATCATTTTAACCCATGCCAGTTCAGAGTTTTCTAAGGGAATAAGTGAATCAGCTTTTCCCCTTCAAATTGGCAAAAAATAATTGTCCACTCTTTTATAGTTTAACAAATATAATTGTATATTAACTGAATCAGTGTGAATCAAAATTACAAAATCAATATGAAATTGCCAATTCCTACATGGAAATAGTAATTGTATATTTCAGTCTGTGTTGCCAATTTAGAGACTTTAATGATTATTTTCTGTTAAGTCACTCTTATTCATGAATGGCACAATGTACTGCGATGTAATGTAACAGAAATGGACTCAAAATTTCCAGCAATTTTTGCACTTTCTGCTAATATACAATTTGTATTACAGAGCACTCTGGATCGAAAGATAAAAATAAGACGTCACTTCAAAGTGACACTAATTCTAACTCATCTGAATATCTATTCCTGCTCACAAGCTGCCTTTCCTTTTTTTTTCATTAGTTGAGTTATGAAGCCGGTCTGCCGATGTCGACAGCCTTCTTCATCCTCGCCGGAGCGACCATCTTCTTCAACATCAATACCTTCATCCTGTTGCCAGCAAAACGCATCCCCTGGCCCCTCCCATCCGGCTACGTTCAGGTCAAGAGAGGCTGCGGAGAGATCAAGGAAAAAGAGGTATTCTAAACCACCTGAGAGTTAGATATCAGAGCGAGTATTTAACTCAATACTTTGATAAATGCAACATTTTACTGTATAGTTAGCTTGGCTAAGAAAATGGCATTTAAGTCATATTCATATTCAATTCAATTCAAATTTATTGGTCCAAAATGAAAATTTGTTGCATTTACAATACATGCATTATTCACATTTTATTGTAGGCCTACCTTAGCATGCCAACCTAAGCCATAGTACTTTAAAGAAACTACATGTATGTCCCTTTTGCAGCCAACATCAAATTCTGTAGAACTTTGCAGGAATTATGAATATGTCATGTACATATAGATCTGTGAAATTTAAACATTAGCAGTATCCTAGTATTAAAATTATGCAAGGAAACCCATTTACCTTCTAGACTTCACTGTCAGACACTATTGAGTGACTGACTGACATCTTTTTTTCTTTGGTAATAACATACATAAAATGAGCTGTAACAGGTACAGTACATGAGCATTTGTCTACATCAATAACCCACTACTTGTAATGGCCCAAATTAAACTGATTAAATCTTTGTGCAGCACAAAACGTACGACCATTTGGTAAAAGCGTCTAAAAATTAGACTATTACTTAGGTGATTGCAATTTTTTTCGGGTGCCAAAAAAAAAAATTGTGCTCACTACCCCTGGCGCCCAAGGGGGGGTGGCGACGGAATTTTTTTTCGGGTGCCAAATTTTTTTTTTTGCTCACTCCCCCACTGAGCGAAAAATCAACCAGCACGATTTTCAAATTTTTGCACGAAGTGGGCCCCTTTTTAGGCCCCCTCCCTTGCCGCCGGCTGGATCCGCCCCTGTTGAACACAATCATGAACAGAACAGGATGAGATGAAATAATGAACAATCATGCCAATATTAACGCCTACAGAACTCCGATGTTGAGAGGGAAATAAACAATAAAAACAAAACAATATCAGGTACTTAAAATCTTTTCAGAGTCAAATCTCGCAAGACGAGAGCGACACACAAGCGGGGATTACAGGGCTAACTAATGCGCGGGACCAGGCGCGAAAGGGCGCAAATGGGCGCAAAAAGACGCCTCCTTTGTTCTCATATCCTGCTCTGCGTCCCGATGCGTCGGGGTACAGTCACAACTTTGGAAGGCTCCCCTTATAATTTCTTCTTTTATTGCAGGATATTATGACCCAAGAAGAACTTGACATGAAAGTTGCTAATGAGAACGGCACCGTCTCTGAGAAGGGGAAGCTCAATGGAGAGGGAGCAGCTGTGAACAGATCTGATAGAAGAAAGTCATCTGGAGTTAAAGCCAATGGAGGAGGTAGGTTGCTCTACAGTGCTTGAGTGGTCTGGTGGTCTAATGGATAAGTCTCAGAATTGTAGACGTGAGGTTCAGGGCTCAAGGCCCTCCTACTTAACTCTTTATATGCCACACTCCTTGTGCCACATTGTATTTATTGTGGGATAGATATACCAAAGGCATCAAGAATATTTAGCAGTTTACAATTCAATATTAATCTATGCTGGTGGGTGTTTCACAAAGATCCTAAGTTGAACTTATCTCTAAGTTGGTCTTAACAATTATGGAAAGCCGTGAAAATATTTTGTAAATTTTGTTTTTAAGGCATAAAATGTTGATTCAAATCATTCATATTTTCTATTATTAAGGAGATTTCATGTTCTTGATATGGAATTAATGAAAAGTCTAAAATACTTGAATTTTTGCTTTTGAATATATTTATTTTAAGGCTACAAATGGCTCTCCATAATGTTTAAGTCCAACTTAGAGTTAAGTTCGACTTAGGATCTTTGTGAAACACCCCCCTGGTGTTCAAAGGGTCATCATGGAGCTAATCAAAACTGGAAATTAGTAATTTTGCAAAGCCATTGTGTTGCACAATGCAATCCTCCTGTCAATTATTGCTTATTTTTTGTGTGCAAAATTGCATGTGTGGCAAACAAGAGACCGTGCAGAGAGGCGAAGAAAGCAACCAAAGTGTTAACCAATGTATCTTTTGGAAAGATTAATCTATACTGCTGTTCAAAGGGTTGTCATGGAGCTAATCAAAACTGGAAATTAGTAATTTTGCAAAGCCATTGTGTTGCACAATGCAATCCTCCTGTCAATTATTGCCTTTTTTTTGTGTGCAAAATTGCATGTGTGGCAAACAAGAGACCGTGCAGAGAGGCGAAGAAAGCAACCAAAATGTTAACCGATGTATCTTCTGGAAAGACAATAATCTACATTTGCCACACTAGACCCAGGTGTAGGATTACTCCTTGAAATACACAGTATGCTGATACCAGTTGCTAGAACTAAAAAATAATTTCCAAAGCTCTTTGGAAATGCATAATGATGTTACATGTATATCATAATATAATATACACATACAATAATGAAATATTGTTGTAATTTTGTTACATTGAAACCTGTATATATAGACCACTCAATAGAGACCCCAAAAAAATGGTCCATATAGGCAGTAGTCTTTATAGACAGGTTGCTTTAGTACAGATTCCAATGAGAGGTCCAATGAGGGAAATAAAACTAGCAGTCATTGTAGACAGGTGATCTTGCTATACAGGTAGTCACTATGAAAAGCAGGTTTAACTGTAGTTATAGGGAAATCCAACACAAATAGACAACTACTCTAAAAGAAAGCCGAAAAATAAGAGAAGCAAACTGATGAAAGTTTCAATTAAATCTGACTAATTTTAAGAAAGTTATGATTTTTTGAAAGTTGTAATCACTATACACATTGGCGGATCAGGGGAGGGCACAGGGGGCGCGCCCCCCCCCCCAAATAAAAAAATTAGTGCTCACTATCCGTATGATACGTATGGGTACTTCAAATTGGCTGAAGCGGTAATGTCAATGTGATGTAGTGCCGGACTACTTTCCAATCTGTTCCAACATACATGTATACAATGACTCAAATTTAAATTTCTTAAATTCATGGCTCAGGAGGGTGTATTCTTTTTAGAGGACCTATAATAATATGCTATCTATGATATATTTAGAGTAGTGCCCCAAGGAGGAAGGAACTTACGAGAAAACCAGAAATTAATGATATTTTTGTACACGGCAAATAGGAGAGTTATCCACGTCCTAAGTCACAATCCACTGACCGAACTACCAATTTGAGATTCGCATAGACTTAGTGATCTCTTATTTCAAACTTTCATAACTTCCTTACTATTGGTCCGATTCATTTCAAACTTATGCCATTCTGTTTCTCTTATTTTTCTGCTTTCATTCAAATCAACTTATTACAAGGGTTGGATTGCCCTTTAATAAACAAAATTCTGATTTGAATTTCATCTAGTAATCTTCAACAAGTTGAGCAGAGGAAGTCAAGCCACAAAATCTTTGCGTAATTTGATTCCCCTTAAAGTTCAGACTGGTTCACTGTAGACCAGGAAATTGAATGATTTCCCGTTGAGCAATGCCAGGATCTAACGCAGATAACATGATACCAGCATCCTACTCCAGCCCTACGCAATAATACAGATTCTACGTAGATGGATTACATGAAACTGCATCCTGCTTAACTGTTTTGTCACTGTTGCAGAGACAATCATATTTTTTGATGAATATGTCATATCCTTGTAGGGTATATAGTCGGCTTCCTGAATAGCTTTCGTTACTGCGGGTGTGTTGTAGATTGTTTCCTGTTTATGGAGGTGAAGATAGGGTCTGTATGCTATAAAATCCTATTGAAGTACTCTTGAAATAGAGATTCATATATGATTTATCTCTTTCAATGCTAAAAGGGGTTTAAAGAGGAAGTCCACCCTGATATTAAGTTGGTTTTAATAGAAGCAGAAAAATGAGAGGAATCGATCAGTGAAAGTTTGAGCAAATTCAATTAAAATTAAGAAAGTTATGTATTTTTAAAATTGTCATCAGTGAAACACAACTTGGCAACACTGTGACATATCTTGCGAGTCTTCTTCTATTTGTTCTGTACAAAAATTTCATAAACTTTCATTTTCTTACGGTTATTGATGACGGAATAGATTTTTGTTTCATACAGGGGTTGTATAAAAACATATGATTTATTTGCAATAATTATATTTTAGGGCTCATGTATGGGAAAACTTTTAGGGAAAGTAGTAATTTTTGATTTATTTTTTTAGTACAGAGCAAATGGGAGGGAACCCCCAAGATACATCACAGCCTTGCCAATTTTTGTTTGATTGCATGATCTCAACTTCAAAAATTCATAACTTTCTTATTTTTAATCGGATTTTGCTCAAACTTTCACTGACCTGTTCCTCTCATTTTTCTGCTTCTCTGAAAAACAACTTAATACTAGGATTTACATTACCTTTTATCCCGTTAAAATTTGTATTTCCCGGTAATATCTCTTTGAATCGGCGATTCATGTGTTAGCTCTTGTACTGCAACAAGGAATCAGGGATTTACAAGCCCTCAAAACTGATTTCAGAATTTATGTGTAGCAGCAAGATGAGATTATGAAAATATGTTTAAAATTTAAAGATCAAAAGACTCAGGTTTTCCCTCAATGAGTAAAAATTGAAGCCCTCATTTTCTACACAACAAATGGGATGAATAAAACATTGCCAGTTGCTAAATTAAAATTTGAAAAGAAAAATGGCTTTGAAAAGATAAAGTGATTTTGGTAATGATGTATAGTTTGCCTTTTTACTTTTAGGAAAGTTTTCAATTATGATTTGGCCCTTTTACAAGTCATGGGATTTTCCGTATGCAATTTTTTTTTTTTTGGGGGGGGGAGAGTGTGTAATTAGGTTTTTACAGATGTGTATCAATCAGACTTGATTATTTATGTCGAAGCCCTGCAATGCCCTTTAAATTATGAATCTTGATGCCCATTTTGAATTGAATTAAAGGCACTACCATGGTTGTGTTTGTGCCAAAGTGCCAAAAAATAGTCATATCATGTCACAGAAATGGTCAAAGCGGCAAGCATGAGGCTACACATGATGCGTATCTTGAAAGGTTTTTGGTTACCTATTGAGGATTTGAAAGTTGTATATTGTTCGTACGTGCGCCCGAAAGTCGAATACTGCGCACCTGTTTGACATTCGGGCTTGACTCGGGCAGACAAGAAACTCATAGAGAGAACTCAAAAACGAGCGTGTCGCCTCATGCTTGGCCAAATATACACGAGTTACAGTGATGCCCTCACTGCTCTTGACCTTCCCACTCTGGAGGAGAGGAGGGAAAAGTTGACACTGAAATTTGCGAGTAACCTCACAAAGGAAACGTCCCCATTCCATCACTGGCTCCCTCCTACTCGAGCTTCTCGCATTTCCTGAAACTTGCGCAACGCTAATCACTATTCAGAAATCGAATGCAAAAATGAGCGCTACAGAAAAAGCGCACTGCCCTTCATTGTGAGGTTACTCAATTCAGAAATGGAATAATGTAATGACAAATTGATTGCTAAACAGATCTCTCGTTCTTAAATGCTAAGCATATACGTCAATTAAATTAAATTGCTAGCTTATAGATGTGCTTAAATGAAATTTTTTAAATTATATACTGAAGATCAAGGCTCAAAATACAAGGGGGCGATGGGCGATTCGCCCCCGTGAGCTACATAATCACCTCCGTCAGATTGCTCACAGGGGCGATTGCAAAATTAAAAATCGCCCCCGTGGAATTATAAAATAAAGATTATCTTTTCTATTATAACTTTCACACATTATTGAGTTTCAACTTTCAAACCTTAAACCAATGAAATGGAACTATTTTTCGGTGTCTAGAGGCCGCCATATTGTAAACAAATGTACGCTTATTCGCCGCAAGATATATCTTATATCTCCCATCTCCACATCTCTATGTCTGTATTACCGATATAAACAATGGAAGCTCGCAGTTCAGTGCGACCGTCAGCAGCGGCTATACCGCGGCGGTAGTACCATTGTGTGCACGCTGTCGCCGCGCCCCATATCTGCTGGAGCGAGAGGCGATCGCGCAAGGACCGAAACATGGAGAAGTTTTTTTGTTGTTAAAAGCATGAATCCTCTGACATCTGGTGATTCCAAAAGACCAGCAAATAATGAACCTCGACCAGGAAATCAATATTGAGAAGAGGAAGACCAAAGATGTTGTGGAAGAATATGGTAAAGATTAAAGAAAGAATTAATAAGGTTGCTCTGAATGATGAGGAGGAATGTGCAGAACGGGAAGAAATGGAGAGAATGTCATCACGGGATGAAAGTCAGTAACCCCTATATGTAACTTGTAAAGTAGTAAGATGGAAAATGCAGACTAAAATAAATGATAATGATGAAATTGCAAATAATTTAGGAGTATCATGGGTACCAATTCAATGTAAATTTGTATTCAAAAAAGAGCCCCTGTGAGAAGGCTCACGGGGGCGCTTTTTGGGGGGAAGAGCCCCCGTGGACAAAAAATTAATTTGAGCCCTGCTGAAGATACATGTTTTTTTTATATGGATTTTATGAATCTCAATATTGCATTACACATGATCACTATCTGCCAATAATGGAAAGTGAAACTATAATTTCACTCTCCATTCAACTTAGGTGAATTATATGTCCCTTTTGTTCTCCATACATGTACTTTGCACCCATAGGACAATAGGCCTACTGTGAAGCATGCAAAATAGATTATTTCTTTTAGCACTGATCATACTTTACTCTTTTCAACAATATATTCTTCCTATGAATATCATAAAACCTTTATTTTGTTCACATCCATTACCCACTTCCGTTATCCCACCATCAATATTCTTTGAATAAGGCGTACCTATTGTTTTGTTATGAATGTACTATTTTTAATGACTTTTAATACTGTCTTTTGTGCAGTATTCTACTGTTATTACTAATGTAAATTGTATTCAATTCGCCTGCTAGGCTGCCATGTACAATTTTTTTTTTTATACCACAATAAATAAATAAATAAATAAATAAAAGTTGCCAAACAATCAAGAACAAAAACATTAAAGACATAAAAGGTACTCTCATTAGTTTCCGTGTACTATGTGTGTCACGGTTTGCTCACACACACTTTGTTGAATTACCATTTATTGTACATTCAAATGTACATTCAAATCGCGCAGTTTACCATTTAATGTACATCCAAATGTAAATACAAATCTTGCAATTTACCATTTAATGTACATGAATCGCACAGTTTACCATCTAATGTACATACATGTACAAATGTTAATACAAATCTCGCAATATACCATTGAATGTACATACATGTACAAATGTAAATACAATTCTAGCAATTTACCATTTAATGTACATACAAATGTAAATACAAATCTCGCAATTTACCATTCAATGTACATCCAAATGTAAATACAAATCTCACATTTTACCATTTAATGTATGTACAAAAGTAAATACAAATCTCGCAATTTACCATTCAATGTACATCCGAATGTACATTCAAATCTCCCAACTTACCATTTAATGTACATACAAATGTTAATACAATTCTCCCAATTTACCTTTTAATGTACATACAAATAATACAAATCTTGCAATTAACCTTTTAATGTACATACAAATGTTAATACAAATCTTGCCATTTAACATTTAATGTACATACATGTACAAATCTCCCAAACAGCGAAACTCATGTTCCACTTGGAAATGACTGGTAACTTCCTTTTAGAGGTCGCAGTCATGGCTCACATTTGTGATTATTGATTTTCCTAATGGGATGATTCTTCTGAAGTAGGCGAAGAGTGGGCGCAATATTGCTTAAAATCTGTCATTAGTGAAGCCCATTATCAGTGATTAACAGTTGTTATCGGTTAAATATCCTAATTCTGTCCAATTTCCTATAACGGAACCCTTACTAATAAAGGTTTTAAAAGAACTCTATTTCTTCCTGTTCAATATAGGTTCAACAAGGAGGAAGTCTCGAGTGATTCAGGCGGAGGCTGAGGCATGTAAAAAGCAGTACTTTCCAACAATACGCTCCTGTATCCTCTCGCCTCTCTTCTGGCTCCTGGTGACGTGGATCTCGATCCTCCAGCTTCGTCTGATCTTCATGATCGGGACACTGAACCCCTGGCTCAACAGACTGAGTAACAACGATGAAGAAGTTGGTGAGTGACTAGGGTATTGAACCAGTATCCTTAATACAGTGTAGGGACCCCAACCACTGACTCAACAGACTGAGTAGCAATGATGAACAAGTTTAATATTGAGTGACTAGATAGGGTATTAAACCACATGGGCCTTGTATAGTACATGTCTATAAAAGATATGAAATGTTCAAAAGAGCATAAGAAACAGGTTTGTTCAGTTCAGTCTATTCCACTCAAAAGCAAACATAAAAGTACATGAACCAAATGTTCTTTACATAGGCATATTGACAATATTGACATGCAAACAACTATGGCAAGGGGAAGGACCTTAATGGAAAGCTACGCTTGTCAGCAGAGGCCCTGCTGGTAGGCAATAAAAGTCGTATGGGAAACAGAAGGAGACGATGCCTGTCCTGCAAGCAATCATTATTGTGTCCTCTCTTATTTGGAAACAGTGGCTTTGTCTTTACAGAGTGAGTTGTGCCTTTTTTCTCAATTGTACAAATCAAGACTTCTAATTAGAAACAAAACAGTTCTCACCACAATGAGAATGTGATTGAATTAATCAGAGAACGACAGACACTGAAGAAAAGACTTGTCAGGACACTTCTTTTTAAATTGTATAATCGAATGATTGATGAGCGAATTTGTATATTTTTCTTTTCGTTTTGCAGTGAGCAAGTACACCAATGTCTTCTCCCTATTACAGTTCTGTGGGTTCGTAGTGGCTCCTCTGGGAGGACTTCTTCTTGATCGTAATAAGATGACCACCGGGTGGTTCGCCAACAAGCATCGTAAGTGTTCAGGATGAATGATTAAACAATATACGATCTGACTACAGCCCATCTGTGGAAGAATTTGCGATAAAATTTGATGTGAACATTCAAACATTGAAATTTAATGATCATAGTTCTCCATAGCCATATGAATGATAAAATCAAAACTTTAGGATAGCAAATGCCCCTGAAGGAGAAAAAAAGCCAAAATCAATACGATTTACCTTTTGATTGATTTGATGGCAGACTTCAGTTCAATTCTAAATGAATGAATGAATGAACGAAATTGGAACAAAGGAATTTATCACCATTTCTGAAACGACATATTATAAAACATATTTACAGGGTATAACAAAGAAAACAACTAAAAATCCATGGAATAAGCATGAGGATGGTTTATCCGGTGAATAGTATCCACATCACAATTTAAGAAAACAAATAATACACATTATATGTTTCAGCATTTGTATAATTGTCCACCCTCATTACCTTTACAACAGTCCAGACAGCCTCTGCTATCACATTTGGTGTCTAAGTTTTCCCAAGGTTCCTTTTGCAGTTATTTCTTACTAACACTCTCACTGATGCACATGTATAATGTGTGTCCATACTATTTTTCTAAGCTTCTATTCATCAGTGTCATCTTCTTTGCAATTCCTCTTAGTCGACAAGAGAAGTCCCTATGCCGACCTGAAGGACACCTGCTTCCCGTTGGCTTTGACGACCATCCTCTTCACCGTCTTCTCCATCTGTATCGTCATTCCAAAGCTGGAGCTGCAGTACCTGACCTTCATCATCCAAGTCGTCATCAGGTCATTCCTCTACGGTCTCTCCGTGGCTGCCATTCCAATAATGTATGTATTATGTCAGATCATACTGCCTAGGAGTGAGGCAAAGATGCTGTGATATTCATCTTGGGAGGGGTAGGGGGAGGTTCGCTTGTGATGATGCTGTGATATTTGCTTGAAATTAGCTGTAGAAAAATCATGAAGTCATTCTGGATGGAGCCACAAATATTGTTTGAATCTGTGAAAAGTATTTGTCTTCAAGTATCATTCCAAGCCTATTAAAGCCTGTCTGCACTAGTTTGGCCAGGAGGGTTTAGACCTCCCTGCATGGTCACTGACAGGTGGTTATCTCATCAAATCAGCTCTCAACTAACATAAGAAAAAGAGGATCATGGGGGACTAATGGGTACCGCTTAGGCATTGTTTGCTACCGTATATAGAGGGCGCAAGTAGCTACAAGTAGTGCAGTCCCACTTTCAAGGAAACTGGCAGCTGGAATGAAGCCATTTGTTTGAAATGTGCTTCTTTTCTAGTTTTCTGAAGCTAAATCTAGGCATATAAATAAGAGACAGCACATTTTACATCAACTTCATAATTATTGTTACTTGATGTGTCTTTTTCTTTCTCCCAACAGGTTCCCACAGGAATACTTTGGGACTCTCTTTGGTGTGATGGGGTCGTTCGCTGGTATTTTCGGTCTTCTTCAGTATCCAATCTTCAGCATCCTTCAAAATGTGCTCAATAGTGATCCTTTTATTGTAAGTACCAACTTACTTATTGAATAAGTGACAGATGAATGAGAGAAGAGAAGAGATGCTTAGAAGGATAGATAGATAGATAGATATATGGATGGATGGATAGATGGATGGATAAATAGATAGATAGATAGATCGATAGATGGACAGATGGATGGGTACATCTACATGTATGTGTTCAATATTGATCCTTTTATTGTTAGTACCCACCAACTTCATGAGAATTGACTGAGGGGAAAGTTATGGAGTGTAGGGAAGGATAGGTAGATGGATAAAAGGGATGGAGGGATAGATGGATGGATATATGACAGTATGAGCAAATGGATGTAGGAATAGATGAATTTATGGGTGAATGGATAAATGAGTGAATGATAGATAATAGATAGATATTGGATTAATGCTTGATTAATAGATGGATATCTGTCTTTTCTGGTGAATAATCTTTATCATCCTTTATAAATGTACTCAATAATGATCAGGTCATTGTAAGCTCCTACCGTCTTCAAGCCCCATGGAGTGACAGGAGAAGTGATGGATGGATAAGGAAAAATGATATAATGATAACTAAGTAGATGGATGGATAATTTAATAAATGAAATATGAGTGAATAGATAAGAAGATAAATTGATAGTTGTCTGTAGATGAATATATGATAACTTGGGTCCATGGGTTGATGCAGGGATCAAAACACAAATGCTTTAAAGACACATAAAAGTGGAGTCTCATGAGGCCTGTCTTCATCAGCTTGAGATCGCCAAATAGCCTGCTATTTCTGATTTGAGAAATAAACCTGAAGTTACAAATCGCGTCTTCATCAGCTCGAGATGAGAGCTCGAAACTCGAGCTTGAGAAATTAGCTCGAGATAGTTCGCTCAGCATTCGTGCATAGTGCGAGTCTTCAGGCTGGTGAAGACGCACGGACAAATAGCGGGATAGTTTGCAAACTAGCCCAAGATATCTTGGGATGATTATCTCAACCAAATATCCTGCTAATTGCAACTGCGGGCTGATGAAGACGCAAATTAGCTGAATAATTTGTGATCGGGATAGTTAAAATAGCGGGTTATTTGGCAATCTCGAGCTGATGAAGACAGGCCTATGGGGAATTTGACACCGTCTAGGTGTTGACCCCAGTGGCAGATCCAGGGGGCACAGGGGCATGTGCCCCCAAAAAAAATTAGTGTTCACTACCCCCACTGAGTGAATTTTCGCCGGCACGATTTTCAAATTTGCGAGCAAAAAAAATTGTGCCCCTCTAAGAAATCCTGGACCCAATAACAGGTGTTGTCAATCACGGGACTAGCCTTCAGTTTCTGACGAGCATGCTTTATGTAATGCTGTCTTTTCCCCATATGGTAAAGTCCTTATCTGACATTTGCACCACCTGAAGACTCTCCAAGAGATGAGGGGGTTTTTGTTGAGTGGACAACGAGTTTGCTGTGTGCAGACTTGTACAACCATTAATGGTATTTACACCAAGTCTGGTGTCAGCGAATTATGACCTTCTGCCCATGGAAACTGCCGACCCACCCATTTTAAAATAGTGGGATATTTTGATACATGATAAGTTGAAATGACTTAAATAATACATTTAAAATGATTCTTTTTGCTAATATTTCCTCTTCTTTCCTCTTCTTTCTTTCCCCCTACAGCTCAATATCTGCTTCATTGTATTCAACCTACTAACAGCAAGCCTTCCCATCTACATCTGGTTTTTCGTGAGAAGGAAAGAGAAAGAGTTAAAGCTAGAGAGAGAAGAATTACAAGAGGAGGAGTACACCATCCTACCTCCCACAACACCTACAGATGTCTGAGGACAGTATTATTTTTTGAGCGAACTATGTGTAGGTCATGTTTAAACCTTGGCTCTGTGCGTTCAGCCGGTCCTTCGATATGTACGAGGTGCTAGGTGTGAACCTATTCATTCTGTACAAATTGCCGTGATTTTGTATTGAAGTGAAAATAAAGCTAGAGTGCCTATGTCTGGGCATACTCATTACTGCATGATTCTGATAAAACAAAACACACAACAAACACAGAATATCTGTTTCTATAACAGTAATACACATTCATTCAAAAAAACAAGTAAAAATAATCCCAAACTGCGTGAAAAGTGAATGAGTGCGCAGGCATGGGAATTTTTGTTTTTGCACCGTCAAAATGACACCACCACATTTTCTTGTGAAAATTACATTGTTCTTGCGCAAATTTTAACAAACTTTTAGGACGTTTGTTCATGCCAGATAATTACCCGATTTTTTTCTTCCTGATTTTTCCTGATTTTTCCCAATTTTACCTCTATTTACCTCTATTTTCTCTATTTTTCCCTATTTTTCCCAATTTTCCCCAATTTTCATACTCAAAAGGGGGAGAATGTTGTTAGATGCCATTTTTTCCCCTGCAAATATCTGACATTTCATGTACCTGTAAGAAATCCCATGTTTGGGAATTCACCAGCTTTATTGTACCAGTTAAAGACTTCAAAGTCTATTCTTATGGTAAAGGGGTAATGTTTGGTTGGGAGATATTAAGGATTTAATGATGAAAGTGCAATCGGTTGACTCTTTGTACATGCATGCCAGTTATTTTTATTGTTACAAAGAGAATAGTTGTTTTTTGTGAGCGCATACCGGCAAAAGCTTAAAGACAAAGACCAGTTCTGGTCATGCGATTGCATTGTGAAAGAAATGTTGTGGAATCGATCAGAAAAGGTTGATCATCTAGCATATAAGTATTGGTGTGTACTGCAAGGTTCTGGAATCATCAAAATGATAAGAAATTTGGCCCAGTCTTGGTAAAGTTACAAGCACTGTACACAGAAAGATGTATATGGGACTACGCGACCACGTGTGCGATATCTATTTGGTCCCATTAGATATAATAATTTACCAATTATATCAATTAGTAGGCGGTTTCCCGACTTTTCCGGCAAAGTTTGTATCATCACGTATTAGTCAAAACATATTCTTTCACAGATTGGTAATGAGAGCTTCCATTTCATTTTTTTGAGAGAGGGGCGTTTCCAAAACTGGACTTTACCTTTAAGCTAGGGTAATAATATCCAATGCTCTTTGGAAGCGCATAGAGACTTTATATCATGGTGTGTTATGCACTATACAAGAACGGACTATTATTATTATCGTTCCTTAACTCTTTTGTTTGTTTTATGATACCAGGGTAACTGAAAGTTTTTTTTCCTACTTTAGAAACACCATAAGTGGCCTTTTTCATATCAGTACTCAACCCTCATCCCATTTCTCACTGCCATTTTGGTTCCTTTCTTCACCCTTTGCACTGTCGCTCAGTTGCCTCACATGCAATTTTGCACAAAACAATAGGCACCAATTGACAGAAGGGATTGCTTTGTGCAACGCAATGACTCTGCATAATTATCCATTTCCTGTCTTGATTAGCTCCATGATAATCCTATTAACAACGGTATTAATCTTGCACTGGAAACAGTTAAATAATCTTGAAGCCTTTGGTATATCTTTCCCATGATGAATACAATGTGGCACATACAGGGTGATTATTTGTGTGCCATTTTATTATATAACAGACACAAATCAAGCACAAAACAAAGCATTTCACTCCCATACTTTGACATTTTTGTTTGAATCATTACAAAGAGCTCTCTTACAGACTTTATGATGAAATTGAAAGATTGAAAAATGCAGATTTTCACATTTCAATATTTCAACTTTGACCCACAGAGATGTTGACCCGAGTTGACATTACAAATTCTGTTAGTGTAGGGAATTGACTTACGAGTGATTGTAATCTGAGTATGTGTCGTTGAACCTGTCAATTCTACTTGATGCTTCCATAAAGTAATAGTACTAAAACTTGCGACATCATAATGTGAATAGGTTTTGTGGGTATACATATAGGTATACGTCAAATGCAAAGGTGCCTTTCAATGTGGAAAAGAGTTTGAAGTGTGTGTATTCATAGCGATGTTGATATTGTGAAATGTTTCACATTTACACAGATTTATTCAATTTGTTTATTACCTTGTGAAATATATAAATGCAAATGATATGGCAAGATCTATTTTCTGTTGTTAATGGAAGATGATATGTTTTTTGTTTTTTTTTATTTCACTAAGCTTTTAAGATGAAACTGTTCATATATTCCAAACCTGCAATATGATGTATGTAATTTAAATACAATGTATTTTTGATTCATGTTATGTCTTAAGGTAGTGTGAAGAAAGGGAATTGAGTTTCCCTCGCAAATTTTATTCCATATTTTATGCCTGAATGTACTACTTCATAAACATTTACATATTCATGGTTTATTTTATACAATTCAGAGATGACATTTTTTCTCTTATTGGCAATAGATATATGTACAGCTTGTTATGATTTTTCTCACCTATCATTTCAAAGCTTCCGAGCAGTCACTGAGGGGTGAAAAACCTTGAGCAGTTGACAAATTCTACTTTTATCTATGATTACGTGCAACTTCCAAATTTCATGACAGAGTAAAGATAATACTTTTACTAGTTTTATAAAGAATCGTTATTGTTTGTGGGAAATGTGTAAAATATTGTGCAACTTCAGAGACTGATGAGTTTTGAGCAAATAGTAGTCTTGTGTTGCTAATAATTGGTCTTCCTAAAGTATTGTATGATTCTATTTATATTTTGCTAATGTATTCTTCACTTTAAATTAATTCAGACATGGAATTTGAGAGTATGTTGGCTGTAAATGTTGAGATCACTTATAGATGTTAAAAGTACCGTAAGACATTACAACATTTATCTTGATACCAAATAATTTGGTTTCCAATTTTTTACCGCAAAAATTACAATGTCCTGGTTTTACCAGGCTTTTTTTAACAGAAAGGTTGCACTTTTGCTACCACAATTACAGTATTTGGCCATAGAGGGCATAGGTATAATTGGCAATGGCACTTCCGGTTCCGATACAAATACAATGAGTCAAGAATTGGAAAGTTTAATAGAAATTGTCGTTTTGGAAACAATAAACTATAAGTAACAGATTATGAAAGTCCCTATGTAGATCTCATCAAATCATTGGAGAGTTCATGAAACCTGAACAAAAGTTTAGTAAAATAAGGAATTAGTTGACACTGCTGTACATTCTCAATGGAAGCCTGAAAAAAGCTTGTCTTATCGTCTTCCCCAGTATCATATCTACACATGTGCTGACCTGCGCAGTGTGGGAGGAAGGTCGCCATCTACTGTCGAAGATCATATTTGTGGATGGGATAAATCTGTGGTTGGCCTCTACACTGCCTTCACACACTTCTTTATTATTTTCAATCCACGTCTACGTGTTAGCCGAAAGCATTACATATACAGTACAGTGGAACCTCATTATAAAGAGCTCTGATAAAAAGAGATACCGGTATCTGTTATAACAAGGTCAAGCTGATTTTGCTAGTCCCAGCTCTTTATATTCTTTTTTTTTCTTCCCAGATATAACAAGATTCCTGATATAACAAGGTAATTTCCATGGTCCCAAGGACCTCGTTATAACGGGGTTTCACTGTAGTAGTTTTGATTTGTGATAGACGGGGGTTAGTTTTCAAACAAAAAAAGATTCATTATAATGACATGCTGCTATCTCAATGCACTATATGTAGTAGTGTTTATCATATTCTTTACATTTTTATCCTGAACATTCCATCATTTGATTTACATTCCAATTGCAATTCAGTGCATCAGGAAGACTTGATTACAATATAGTATATAAAACCTTTGACTGAAGTTGAAAACTGTCTTTTGTTATCATTTGCTCCAGCTGTATTACACAACTGTTTATATTTTTTTTAAATTTTAGGTTTTCCAGTGAAATGCACTTCAATTTCCATCTTAATTTGTAAATAAATTTATTGTATGATAAATTACTTTCTATTGCATGTCTAGACTCCTTATTTCTTTACCTGTTAATTATTGAAGGCAGGTTGATTGTGTAGCATTGAGGTACAAGGCACAGAGGTGCATACGCGAACATGTACATGTAATTGAACAAACGGTAGAAATAGAAAGGAATTTAATGACATTGTATGTGTGTGTAAAAACAAAAAAGTACATGTTCGCAGGAAGAAACAAAATCCTTCAAATTGAAAATTTCATTATATCTGGATTTGATCTGTATTGATAGGCTACTGCGTATAAAAAGGGAAGTCCATTCTGATACCAATTTGGTTTTAATGGAAGCAGAAAAATGAGAGGAACGGATCAGTGAAAGTTTTGACAAATTCCAATTAAAAATAAGAAAGTTATGCACAGATTTTTTTCCATTCGGGGGTTGTATATATTTTAAGTACAGAGCAAATGGGAGGGGACATCTCAAGATACGTCAAGAGTTGCCCATTTGTGTTTGATTGATCGCAACTTCAACAATTCATAACTTTCTTATTTTTGATCGGAATTTGCTCAAACTTTTACTGACCTGTTCCTCTCATTTTTCTGCTTCAATTAAAACCAACTTAATATCAGGATGGACATCCATTTTAAATTAGATAAGTCACTGAGTTTCAACAAAATAATAGTTGAGTGAGCAGTAAAATTTGTAAAAACTGGCTAGTGCACAAAAGGCTACTGGTAGGTTAAAAGTGCAGCAAAGTTATGCAACAACTGCATGTGCTTTGTTAGCTGAATTCTTGATTTAAAAAATAAATGATTGCTCCATTACCTTGCAGCACATACACATATGTACCCTAATCCTAATTTGTCTCATCATCATTCTCCCGGTACAATGTCACCTTTATCATAATCAACACTTTCAGAAGATCCTAAATGCCATCTTTCTGAAGTACATTTATCACAATCCTTGTCATCAGTATTGCCATCACCATAGAGATATCTCCTTTACAATAATCTCCATCAGTCATCATTATCATCATCTTCATCATCATCATCATAATCTTCATCATCATCATCATTCTCATCTATAATCACCATGATCATCATCATTCTCATCATCTATAATCACCATGATCATCATAATCCTCATATTGTTCTTATTACCATTCTTACTGTAGATATCACCAATATTATGACAATCATCCTCATCATGATCAGCACTATCATCATCAACATCACAACACACAAATCATCTTCCAAGATTCATCAATTCTCCCAACAACTTAAGTAGGACACATATCAAATCTTGATTTTACCTTGCCAATATAGAACTACTTTTTGTTTTATTACATCTTCAAAAAATGTAGGATACATGTAAATAATTAGACATAACTCCAAAAGAAAGAGAAACGTTTGCTATCGACACCGAACTGGGCGCCAACAGCAACACAGAACATCGTTTAGCCTTGACGCAGCTCAGAGTCTATCCAAAGCTGTCATAAATAGAAAAGCTTTTGAAGTTCATGATCTATTTCAGGTGTTGCTTGTAAATACAAGAGTCGAGCATATGAATAGTTACTTGTTTCTCTCTTACATAAAGTCTTCCTTACCAACCCTTAGCTGGGTTTAATAGGAAGAGTAACAAATCACACGCCAGCATCTGCTTATTACTCCAGTTAACAAAAATTCATTTGGTTATATCTAGCATGACTTCTTAAACAAAGAGCTAACTAAAATGCCCTTCTCAAATACTGTTCATATAAAAAAATAATCTTAGATATTAAACATACTTACATTATTCAAGAAGTCGTGACATGTTTAGAATCAGATTATGACATGATGCATACGTTAATCAGCACACAAACTTAATTATTTTGTCAAAATCTAACAAAATAGGAACATTAGGATCACACAACACACATCTAAGAAGCCTACAAATTGCACTTTTTTCCTACCACTAAATACAAATGCAAACCAAAGCATAATTATTGCCCCTGAATAACACAGGAAACAACGTTTGTTAACGCTACGAATACAAAATCTCAGTTTAACCCATGTAAAACTGATCATGTAAGTGAGAGAGGGAAAGCAATTCTTTCACTGTAAATGACAGAGACAAAATTCATCTCGAGTGCACATTACTATTTGTGAGGGGAAATAATGTATATTGAATTTTCTTGCAACTGATCAACATTACTTGATGATTCACATTGTTGTTCTTCTTCATCAGCCTCTTGAAAATGCGAGCTCATTTCCAAATAAAGCAGAGTCAATGTGAATAGCGACCGATTAAAATCATAAACTATCTGCCGTGAGCTAGAAGGGCAGTAACTCGTACATTTCCGGACAGTTTAAGGTCCTATCATGTGCTTTATTATAGACATCTTCTTCTCTTCAATATTTATATATCATTATACTGTACATATTTTTAATGTAATGTTTATCTTTAATCTCTCTTGTAATTAATCTTTCCTCACATCTGGATAGATCAAACATATCTTATATCCATCCCAATTTCTTGTTCCCAGAAGAAGAAACAAACGATTGCAAGAATTCAAGAGGAGTGCGCAAAGTTCAGTTCATGGGGTTGAACGTTCTGGGTCTGGTATGGAATGCACGAGAAGTTATTCACACTTAATGCTAGAAAGACTAGGAATACAATCTTTTTTTTTCTTTTGCAAGCTCTCATACATCATAAAATCTTACACTCAAATAGAAGAACACTTCCATACATAAATATTATGTTCCCATTAAATATTTGGTTTAAATGTGTATACTCATAGACAAAGTTATCAATATTTAAGATGAATGGTTGTTAATCATACTGGAGATAAATGTCAAATTGGAGCTATAGAGAGGTCAAAATCATGAAATAAGTTAAAAGGTGACAAAAACATCTTGACCTTTAAATATGCGTGGTTTATAGTTGATACCAAATTTATCTATACTCAAAGCAAACCATTCCCGGTCAGATTACTACTACTACTAACCACAACATAAAACTAAACAGTCATGTATATAACTACAAATATATACATAACAGAAATTGTCACTATTCTGACACCTGCAGCATATTATAATATTAATACACAACTTAAAGTTTATAGTTGGGTCTGTCTCTCAATACTTTTCAGCATCGCATGTATTTATCCCACAAGTCCCATAGATAAGCAACCAAAAATCTGTAATTCAAATCAAACCTTCGCCTTTTCCTGTCATCAATCTAGTCATAATACATATATAATTTTGTTTAGTTTTCACACACACTCTAATGACTTGGAGCAACACATTTTTAGCCTGTAATAAACTCTTGGCCTTCAAGGCACTGCAGACAACTTGCTCTTCTCCTTCATGTGTCATTTTCATGAACCAACATTACTTTGAGCCAACATTTCAACCAGAAATCGACCTGAGCTACTTAAAATATGAAAAATATGACATGCCAATTTTCAACAATGAAAAGACATGTCTGCTTCATCATCTCTCTGTTATCTACATGCTTACTACGCAAGCAACATATTTCTTATATCACACACTGTAATTTGTGCATGTTCATGCACACAAATGAAGATTTGTAACGAAGAAGTTGTATGCTAAAAGACATTTTTCTTTAGAAACTTGCAGTCAACTGTTACACAACAGGAAGCAAAATATCATTAAACAGTGACCCTTCACCTCAAATAAATCAACAAAACAATGAAAGTTCTGAGAATATATTCTGATAATAGAATTTGAATATTTCCAATTTCCAACTGACACCTTATATTCATCATAGTACGATCTTTTAAAACTCTTTAATGAAGGGGGATGGCTCATAAGCCATTAGATAAGTAGAAATATTTGGCAAGTTATTAATTCTTTAAACATAAAGAAAGATTTTGTTTATTTTAAATAAATAAGAGTATTTCTTCCATTTACAGAAAGTTAATCCCTCGTGAATTTGCAACAATGCAATGCATTTCACTTGCCGTTTGCAAGTTGGTTATGCATCATTTCCAGAATAGTCCAGCTCTCGCAAGAAGATCCTTGAAACCTTTGCCGATCCTGAAATAGGTTTTTGAGCTTTGTTCGTCACTACTGAACACAACCGTTGTAGACACTAGTGACAGCCACTGGATCTCCAGATACTTTCAGACTCTTCTCTTTTTTTAGTCCAGCAAGTCCACCAATTCCTGGCTTTCATTCTTCTGCTAACGATTCATTTCAGTCAATGAAGTTTCGTTAGCCAGTTGAAAATCCAGAATCGCATCTCTTGAAGTCGTTCGTACAGTCACTACAGACCGGTTTCCCTGTTCTTTCAGACCTGTTCGGGGACAGTTTCCAGGGCACTCTTGCTGGTGGGGGACCTGATGAGTTTCTGCTCATCGGGTTCCTGCTCGGTTTTTTGTTCCCTTCGTAGTTTCTTGGCGAGGTAGAACATGTAGGCTGGAAGACCAAAGTTGAGAACAGACAATGCGAACATGATGACGTTTACCTGCAGAAGGACATAAAGAGAAAAGAGAAGACATTGTTTAATTTTCTGACTATCTCATTGGTAGTTCACCAAATGATAAAGCACTGTCGTTGTGAAGTGAGAAGGTGATAGCCTTTGTTTCAGCCCTGCTGGAAGTCACATGTACTTCTACAGTGATATGTCTTTGCTAGTTTGAAAGAACCCAGACAATGCTGACGGTAATCGGGGGTTGTCCTTTGACAAAAGGTCAGAGAGAAAGCTGTCATAACAGTAAAAAGTACTGTATTATCACTGAATTCAAGCTCCCCGTTTTTTAAACTAGTACATGTGACCCTGCAATGTTATGCATATTATTGCCACCCACAGCAGTGATAAACTCAGGAAATCTAAGGACGTGATCCAGGAAGAACAAATCCCTTATTCCCTTTTGCCTTTCTTACAGAAGAAAGAGTCTCTCGCATCACCCGATTTATCAAGTTTTAATACTTTCTTTCTCTTATCTAAATTCAAGATATTCCTTATAAATAGTATTGACATCATGCATTAATTGTGAAGTCATAACTGCCATATTGACCTTGATGGAGGAAGCCACATTCAAGTTGGTGCCGTTTACCAGCTGGTTGAATAGTACAATTACCCGGCATTCTGGGATCAAAGGCAATATTGTCCTTTTACAGGAAAAGAAAGCCGGCTCTAAACTATTTTCCCAAATGGTGCAGTTTCCACCATAGGTGCTCTTGCTACTCCGAGCCCTGTGTGCATTACTAAGGTCACTTTTTATCTTCCAAAAGTTGGTTCCCACTGATAACATCAGGCTTCCTTTTCATTGTTCTCCAGTATTCAGGTTTTCATCAAATGCTAAAACCTTGTTTGTGGGGATTGTTTGAAGTATCGATATTACAAACATATGGAATGACCACACCTGTTCACCATGAACTTCAAGCTGAATATTCACACAGAATAAGTGATTTTCCCCATTATCAAAATATGGTTCACAATGACATGTGTGAAAAGTCAAAGTGATCTGGTTATCAATATGGTGAGGTCTTTGAAGTGATTCATCACATCCAAAATTGTTGGATCACCCCTAAACCTTAGCCTCACTATAAAATTCATGTTATCTAACACCTGCTCAGCGACAATTGCTCTGGGCTTTCATCAAAGTAAATGGGTTAGGGTTAGTTTTTTGTCCGGGGTTGCAAGTTAGGCCGAATTTGGTTAGTATAGTACTTTTCAGAAATATCGGCTGTGGAGCGATTGCCGCCAAAGCATGCGTCACAGAACCAAAATACCAAATGGAAATTTGGTGTGAAAAATCAATCCCCTTGGGTACTTACATAGAAAGGATCGCCATTGAGTGGGCCCTCAATAGTAATGAAGATAGGGTACTGAAGAAGACTTGCACAAGCCGAGATGAGGGACTGAAGACCAATGAGACTTCCGACCTGAGATGCGGGGTAGGTGATTGCATAGAGCCCACACACTGCTGAATGAATAAACCCTCGGATCACTGTATGCAGGATGAAACTTAGAATCTGCAAGAGAAGAAACGCAAGAAGAAAATGTTAAATCATGCAAGAAAAGATAAATTTGGCTGTTGAAAAGTTTTTTGGTATGTGTGCTAGCAAGGTGGCGTATTAGTATTTGTAGAAAGATGGGAAAGAAGGGAAAAGGTTATTATGCAAATGTAATCCTTGGATGAAAACCAACTGCGCTAGCTTGAACCATAATATTGAACTGTTTTTGCAAGAACTTGAAATATTCATATAAACAATTGGATGATAAAGCTTGCATTATCTTTCATTACATGAGTGGCTAAATTCAGAACATTTGTTTGCTCACAAGAAAGGTTAAGTAAAGAGGAGGTGAGACAGTATGTAGTGAGGAGGATGAGAGAAGCAAAGACATGGACGTAATACTCACTTGAATTTGAAGGTTTGGTATTAAGACGGTAACACCAAAGAACATGATGAGAACGCTTGTAATGAAGAAGGCATAACTTGAATTGTAGAGTTTCCTGATCTTTAGACTCATCGGTGGCTTTGGGTTCATGCTGTCGTTGCTAGACGTACTGGATGTGCTTGGATGCCTCTGCTTTGTGGAGACCCCTCCGTTTCCATTCATCCCCATCAGTCCCTGTTCAATGTCTCCATTTGTACTGTCGTGTCGCTTGGCGTGTCCGTTTGTGATCGATCCATTGCTCTGTTTTCGTGCATCTCCTCCATTCAAAAACGTAAGACTAATGATACTAGGGCGCTTTGACTCGCTGCTGACGGAGCCGGGTCTCCTGGATGTGCTCTCGCGACGGCTAGGGCGGCGTTCCCTGTCTTTGGCTGCCTGTAGAACCTCCTTGATCCTAAAGTCCATGACTAGACCAATCAGAGGGCTGGTGACAAGGCACATCAACTGCATCAGACCAAAGATGTAGATATACTGATCCACTGTTGATAAAAAGAAAAGGAGGGTGTAGAACTGTCAGTTAAAGAATCATCAAAGATGTCAAATTCAGTTCTTTCATATCAACTTCATTTGTGAGGAAAAGTTTTCCCAATATCTAATCAATCCAACTGACAGTCTCGTCCGAACAGTTCAATTTAATTTCAATCTCAACCAAAAAGATGACTGATTAAAAAGCACTTCTTAAAAAAGGTGGGAGAAATGAGTAGACTCCGCATAAAAATTAACCCATTGAGTATGATTTTTTATTTTCTTTCACATACATTTCCCACAGCCTCTAGCCCAAATTTCTTGTGTTTGTATTCAACTGGTTAAGAAAGGATAAAAGCTTACTTGTTTCTGTGACATTGCCAGTGACAAGCTGAAGCATCTGAGTCAGGGAACCGATGAAGAAGAGAAGACGAAGTTGGGTGACACACATGACGATGATAGAAAGGATGTAGATGGGACTGCAGACAGAGTACATGAGGGTGTTCTCCTTCTTCTTCTTCTTGCGCTCTTTCAGTTCAATGGCAAGGTTCAACCTATGGAAAGAGAGAAGAGACATTACAAATATTGAAACCCTGGCTCTTCACAGATAGATGCATAGGATATCCCACCGCTGCCACCAATAAATTGTAAACCAGAAATGTTCTCAAACTGTAAATGATGGCCACTTTTGTTGCAATTGCATTGTAATGAATGTCATCTAATCCTTCAACAACATGGGACTTTTGTGAATCTTGATACATTTTTTATTTGAAAAAGCTTCATGCATGGAAAAGTTTCTGATTTTACAGCATCTAACTTTAGATCAGTCAAAATCTTCTTCCTTGGTCAATATTGCTTTTGTATCAGTTTCAGTTTAGAATGAAAGGATGGTGAGAAATGGCACATAAGATAATTCTCGGTGGAGTCAAATATTCAACCATGATAGGACCCATGAAAAGATATGAGACTTACTGTGAGGAGTAGATCTTGCTTCCCTTGCGGATCATCGTTTGTTTGGCTTCCTCAGCGGCTTCATCCGTTACGCTCAGCTTGCGTCCAACATTGGTTACCATGGAATAAAACTGCTTGCCCGTCACTTTGTGGTTGACCTTCAAAATCTGCCAGTGCATTCTGAAAAAGAAAGATGAAAATAGGAAAATTTATTAACTAAAATCATTTTTAGCCAGAAGAAAATATTAATATGGTTGCTTATTGATCAGTTATTTCTTGTCATACATCAGAAAACACAAGTTCATGCAATATATTGCTGTATCACTGTCTCACAACAAATGGATATTTATTACTCAACAGAGCTCTACACAAGTTTGAGGGTGATTTCAAGAGTGGGAGGGTGATTTCACAAGTCTAAAATAATGTTTCAAATGGAGTCATGCACCACTACAGTCTAAGAACTATAGGTCAAATGGAATATCCTGCACCACAAAGATTGGAAAAGGCAAATTGAAAGCCTGATAGTGAAATAAAACTGAGGTCTTACCCAAAGGCTGCTCCTTCAGGATCTGGGATGGGTTCTTTGGGGATGTTGATGTAGCAATTTATGATGACAAACAGAGTGGCTATTGCCAACCCTGTGAACATTACTTGTCTGCTAATACCCACATCATAGAGACCCTTATAACAACAAAAAAAGAGAGAAATAACAATTATTTTATATTCATTCTACTATTTAACTTCAAATATGAAACAAAAATTTACTTGATTTCTATACACGTATAGAAAATATCATTTCATTTCCCATTTTCAAGCCACGGTCATCTTCAATAGGTGTGTTGAACTTTTCAAAGATGAACATCAGGAGACTGCTTGGCAACATGTTTACATACTTAATATAAGTTGAATCACAATAACTCAAACTCCAACAGACTGTTTTGTTTTCATAATATTTTCTGTATATAAAAAGCACATCTGTCTCTCAATCTTATCTACTTGGTTGACTTATATTTTCTCTGAAATAAACTCTTTAACCCAGATTTAATCTTTATCATTATTTACCTCCCTGGAATATGCCCAGAAATGGGAGAAAGACATAACAAAGTCATCCAAGTTGGCACATGCACTGTCAACCTGGGAATTGTGACCCCATGAATGAAACGTGCTGCTTCTTTCCTGTTTCGTCTCAAAAAGGTTGGCAAAGCCTCACAAGTGCAACAGATTTGAGGATCTATTTGAATTTCCCCCAAAACAATTATAGACAAAACTGAACTGTGTGAACTTCTCTTAGAAAACAAATTCACTTCCTTTTTCTGTCTGCACAGATCTGCCACATGTATTCAGCAATTCTTCTCCACTTTCCGAAGTTTTGTTTTCTAAGTTGTCTCATTTTTGTGTACTTTTATGTTTTTATTTTCATCTTGTGGAGTTGGCACATTACAAATACACTTTATTATTATTAAGGAACAGGAGTTCAGAATTCATATAATTTTTGTGAAGACTTGTATTTCTGAGGTACATGTTCTAAAAAAGTGCATACCCCCAAAATGGTTTACCTATAGTGTAATGAGATAAGTTCCAAGTAACAATACATGAACACAAAGCCCTTTCCTGTATTGCCATGCTAATTGCTCAGGTCCGGACAAACGTCATTTCTAATTGGACGGTTAACCTTCACCCAGTAACCAGCCAGTGAACTGCAAATAGTGCAGAAACCGTGCACTGCCCCCACATTTCATCTCTACGCAATGTACTTTTTTCGATTCCTGATAAAGGCATTTAGCATTCTCACCGATCAGCTGTGACCGCAAGGCAATGAATGTGCAAAGTCTGATTTGAATCGGGTATTAAACGCCCAGGTTAATTGAATAACAACAACTTCCTGATCAGCTGATTTGGGCCTTTAGTGATTATGTAATTGGGAAGAGCAGCAGTGACTTTCTTTGGACATGAAAACTGTGTCATCCAATTATTTATATCATGACAAGTTCTGGGAAAAGACAGCTTTGCAGATGACAATAAGGAGGTGGAGTATTAGAAAGATATAAAGGGAATATATTCACCTTCAGGATGAGAAACAAGATGGCCGCCGATGCGTAGGAACCGATGTTGAGACTGATCACTGTAGATCTCTTTGTTCCAAACAAGTTAGCAACCTGCAAAAACAGAAAATGATAATATAACTATTGGTTTTCAGTAGTCACTATAGTGCATCTTCCATGGGAAAGAAGGCAATGTCCCTTATATCATTCAAAATTCCTGTAGAAGGATTAAAGCATGTATTTAGATGTTTTTATTTTTTTAAGTCTTCAACAGATGTCACATTGCTTCAAATAAGCAGGAATTTAAGCATGGGCCTCTGGACTACAAATAGAAAACAGGTGTGTCCTGTTTTTTTTTAAAGCATTGGGCCAAAAATAATCTGCCACAAAACTGAATCGCACATGAACGACATTATTTCATCACAATCCATCACGAGTGTACATTAAGATTGTTCATGGACAGCACCTGTACAGAACCCTATCATTTAATTTCAGAGTTGTAGGATATTTTTGTCATTGATAGAAATCAGATGACTAACATACCTGGAAAGACGTGAATGTGACCATGATGCCTCCAACACCGTTGAGGGCTACGGCAGGGAGGATCATCTCTGAGAGTTCGATGGGCGTCCACCCAAAGATAAGACATGATGCTATAAACATGACACTGTGGAAGCAATTCATAAATACATCGTGGATTAACCGTCTAAATTCACCAAACACAATAGTAGTGTTGGCTTTATACAAATTTTGATTATGCTACATTGATGCAAACAGGGTAAATCAATCATACGAATCTTGCACAAAACTTTTTAAACTTGATAAGATGGCAATCACCAACTCCACTACTACCGTAATTGAATTCTGCCCTATATTCCTTATTAATAGATACATCAATATTTTCTATATTAACATTTTCTACATAAATATATATTTTCTTTTGGAAGAGCTTGGAGGGAATGAAAGCAATATGAAGAAGATGATTAATGTCCTCTCAGAAGACGATACAACCTACATGAGTGGAATACGAATGTTTTTGAGAGAATTCGGGAGGATCACTAGGTTCAATATTTCACTACCTCCGAAAAGCTTTATTACCCTGGTATATGGAAAGATTCCTCTTATTCAGAGCTCAGCTTACAAATTAAAGATAAAATTTTGCTTCAAGATGACTGTTAAGTGATATACTTACGCTCCAATCATCCTCAGCAGTCTGCTTCCAAACTTGTCCATTGCCATTCCGATCGGGAATGTGAGACCACTCAGCAAGAAGGAGCCGATCGTGAAGGCCAAATTTAATGCTTCGTCTTGAGCAGAGCATCGTGGGTAAGTCGGTCGGCCGTAATTCTCGGGACTAGGCGTCATCATACCCGTGGTGTCGTAAAGTATTGTGGTGTCCTCTTCATTGTCATATTGCACATCAGTTTCATTATCTATACCGTCATAGAAAGTTGAATTGTCCATGTCCTCTGTTTGATACAAGAAGAAATAATCATTTAGTAATACACCATGATCTACACAGGTCATGTGATACGATTGTTTTTGTTAAAAGAGCGGCTATAATGGCACTAATTGTTTACATAATCTTCATCAGATATCAAATTATAGAGCAACAGCTACAAACACATATCAGTTTACAAGCCGATGTAGTTGAGCAAAGAAAGGATATCAATTTTAAAACAACCACTAGGTATTAGTTCTGGGGCCCCTCTTATTTAAGAGTAGGCCTATGGTCACCAAAGCTCTGCTTACTTGTATAAAATTGGGTCAACTAAAGAAAATGCATGGTGATTTAATAATGCTGGTAACTTTAACAAAATTTTTAAAATTCTTTGTTCAATAAAAATGCCCGAGTTCATCCAGTTTAGCATTGAAAAGGCAGGCATAATCATATATATACTCTCAACAGAGGTCAATGCTTATGATATGCTCCATTCTGTCTTATATTTTGACTGGCAGCTTGTTGTTATAGGATGAAGTAGGGCAGGTCACTTGCCTCCTATCCAAATACCAAGATCCGTACCCCCCTCTCTCTCTCTCTCTTTCTCCTCACATGGGTGCATGGGTCCACAACAAGCAGTAACCCTCCTCTGAAAAAATGTAAACAAACACCCTGTACAGCCACCCCTCTCTCTCTCTCTCTCTCCCTTTTTTTCAAATCTCTCCTACCAACAACAAAGTGCTCCCCCATCCAGGGTTTTCACCCCTTGTAAATCACCTTCACCCCTGGTAGGTTTGTGTGTTGGTGCAAGCATGCGCACACACACACTTCCCTTATGGACTTATCCATACACCCCTGCAATGAACAACACACACATCCCCCTTTTCAAGCTCTCTGTATGGCTGTCCACAAATACACTTATTATAATCTCATTTACATAATCAACCCAGCTGGAGGTCTTCTAAGAAAGTCATTGGCTGGGGCGAGTAGGTCCCGCCCTCCCTGCTCAAGATCCAAATAACAACATTTGAGAGCACCGCCTCCTTGTAACATGTTGCCATGAGGATTACCCAAGCATCTGGTTTCCATTTTCACAAAGCACAAGCCTCTGTATTCAAATCATATTCATAATGCAATTAGCACAACCCCTTTCCCATAATTACAAGGTTCAGCATACTGCCTTGTATGTTAAATGCTTTAAATGCATTATGATAATCATCTAAGACCCTGCCACTGCCTGAGCTTCAGCAGTTGGAAAAGTGTGTACTATTCTGGGACATGTATCTACCCTCTTTCTGAGAGCTCTGTGACATTATGTTGGGCAAGACAAACCCATGAAAAGATTCTGGGCTCTTTTCTGCGTGCAGTTCTCTTGGGTAACCTGTAGTTTTCTTGAGTACATGTATTTCATAACTTTTCAAGGGTGTCATGACCCAGTGTATAAAGATGGGGCCCAAGGAGAAAGAAAATTATAAGCAGAAGACATACTCATGATACTGCACTTGATGTCTACATGTATGACTTATCAAACCTATGGCTGCAAACAGACGTACATCTTTATACTTTTAACCAGAGATACAAGATATCTATTTTGGGTATTTCTTCATTCCCTTGATAACATGGGTTTCAAATACCTGGTAAAATAATAAACAATCTGCAGAAAGGGTTTCAGAATAAGTAAGACTGCATGCCTAAATGTTTACATAGAGTACAACAGAGAGCATAATATTGATGGGGAGATTTCAATAAAAAATGACCTCAAAGTGCGACTCGATCACTTGTTTATTTAAACGCCAAAATTCAGAGTTTCACTCAATGCATTATAGTCTTTCATAACAAAGTGTACTGGAAGAAATTTGTTTCCAAATTTATTATCGTTTCCTGGAACAAGGGTTTGTTTTTTGGGGTTTCTCTGACCAGATGCAAAGCTAGAGGTCAACTTTCCTCAGCTTGCCTGGATTGATGGTAAACACAACTTACACAAGACCCATGCCCTGGATACCCCATGCCCTGGATACCCCAAGCTCCACCCCCTTCCTACCCCACTCCCCCAAACAATGATCACTTCAGCACTCTGACCAATAGTATGAGCAGAGGCATCAATGCAATAGAATAACACAGCCACTGGTGATCTCCAAGAAAGATTTTTAATGATTTGGCCACAACATTACTTGCTTCCCAGCTGTTAATTAAAAAGGACTTCAATTTGTGAAATAAAGTTTCCTGCAAATGAGCTCAAACTGTACTATTGAACAGTACTGATGATGCAGGCTGTTCAGTAAAATCGAGGCCATTAGATGGTAAATAAAACTCGATTCAATTGTTGTTGATCTTCAATCTGAGATGTGGACACAGTCAGCTGATAATCAAAAACATCACAGGGCCTTTGTCCAGGTGCAGCACCCCTGCTGACAAAATGGACTTGTCCTATGGGAGGCAGATTGTATGCTAATGAGGGTTTTTTAAAGGGAGGCTGAACGATGTAAACAACATCTCGTTTTGACAGAGGCAGTTCTCTGGGAAAATATTGACAAGTCCTAGCAAGAATACAAGACAATGGATGACTTGTTGCCCTGCAGTTTGAATCAGAAGTACATGTATAAAGGAGAAAATACATCTACTCTTCCATGGCATTAGGCACAAGAAAACCTGAACCATATTCAGCATCTATTCAAGAGCCCTGAATAATTGTAGATGTCTTTTGATAAAGTCATTCTGCCTTTCTGGTCTGGTATTGCCCAAAGCCATTGTTCCCTTCTCTCTCTCTCTCTGTGTTAACACTTTAATGACAGTATTTTAATGACCCATTTCATTTTTATTTTCTCCTTTGCCAAGGCCTCGTAAATTAAAATTGTCTTGTTTACAAACATTGCAAAAGTTACAGGTGGAGCTTAGTAAAAGACAACTATTCAGCCTTCAAGTGGACATGTTTACCAATATAATGTTGCAGATACCAGGAGCTGGCAGGTGGAGAATCCACATCACTAACATATTAACAGGGATCCTTGACTGATGCTAATGTTGAAGGACAAATTAGTATGTGCATTTAGATTAGGTCATGAATGAATCATTATTGAGATGTTAAGAAGTAGATCGAGGTGAACGATCTGTTGACATGAATGTTTACAGGGTTTTCTCACTTTCTTTTTAATGAATGATTTGTCCTCGAATAATTTGTATTCCGATTTAGGCCATTGCCCCCAGCCAAATGTTATCCTTTCTTTAAGGTGAATGGATAAAAACAGAATAAACCAAAAATAAACCAATCCCAGGCTTTAATGTTGTGATCCAGAATATAAACTACAATGTGTATATCAGATTAGCACCTGTCCCAAACAGACAATCCAATATTTAGATCAAGACTATGAAACAAAGTTACCCAATTGATATAACCAGAAACACCATTCCTGATCAAACTAAAAATTAACAAAAGTTGCTGTATGATTTGGAAAACAAAAACTTAAGAAAAAGGCTCCATCTTTCATTTTCTTTGACCAACTTTCAATCTATTACATATAGACTTATGTAGTGTAGTACAGTGCATTTGCTAATGCTGAGCAAACCATTGCATACAAGAAGAATAGTGTTATTGAGAGGTACATATTCACTCACTGTGCAATACAGAAAATATCCATGTTGCTAGCCTCCATATAAAGCATACTGAGCAACTCAATGAATTAGTAAACATACCCCTGGAACCAGGCACCCAGGAGACGTAAATCACAAGAACTGAGCAGAGCTTGTGATGAGAGAAAAGGGATGTAAAGCTCCTGAAATCCAACACCTCACCAGGGTTATGTGTAAATCTCCCACAATCATAATACATGTACTGCTTTGGGAGAGGTCAGTGATCCTAGAACACACTGGTTGTACCCTATTTCTCTCAGGTTACTGCAATGTTTGGGGTGGGGTGGCAGTTTGGTGTAAGGGAAATTGGAAGTTGAAAGACACGAGGAACTTTGTATGTACATCACTACATGTACACTGAAAAAAGATATGTCATTGAAAAGGGGGTGGTATTTAATGGCTAAAGATGCTACAGTTTTATGATATCATTATCCTCCAAGTAGCATTATTATGGGAAAACCTATCTTTACATCACAGAGGCAGACATAAGGACAAGGAAATCACCAAGTTTACATCAATGTACAATATGTAGTAGGACAGACAAGATACCTGTAGAATAGAGTTTCGAAATTCTGCACCAAATTTGAACTTCTATACTTTAACATGCATTGATGTGAAGAATATTTTTCTTCTTCTCTCTTACTCTACTTCCAAATTCCAAGCAAATACATTTTTTAAACAAAAGGCTACCTCCTCTCATATTCTCCAATATCTTGAATGTCCATAATAAAATAAAGATCTGCTCACTCATCTCAAAACAGCTCCCCGAACAAACAACCATTCAGCTTCTTCCAATGAAATGGCAAATAAATAATAGAGCAGTAGCTTTATAATGGAGCAAAGGGTTCGTTCATTCAGCAACTATACTGAGAAATGTTGCAACGTGCGACAAACATTTTTGTTTTCTTCAATTGGCCCCTCCTGAAAGTTAAAATTTTGACTTACCTCCTTTGCATCTGGTGCTGTAGAATCCTTCAGTCAGCAAGACCGGAAGGAGCGAACTCCATCCTAGGAGAACGGCCGAGAAAAACAGGTTCTCGAAGATCATGGTTCCAACCAACCAATATCGGCGGTTGTTTGCCGTCTCTAACGTTGGCTTCTTGATAAACATTTTGAGTTCTTTGTGATGTTCTGCGACAGGGAAAAAGTTTGGCGTGGCTGGATTGGTCACTGTTCAGGCTACCTCTGACAATCCGAAGCTCCAATCTGAAGATTAAAATAAAAAAGATATGGTTGAAAATATGTAGGTTAGTCTACATAGTATAGTATAAAAATGAACACAAATTGCATGAAATTGACACCACACTATAAACACAGTGAAAAATGCAGCTACTTTTTACATAAGCATTGCGTTATCAGGTTCCAAATCCTCACAAAATTGTTCACTTTGAGTTGCCATGTTCAGGATATACTATACCTCATTTTGAGAGATCTATATTGATGTCATAAATACAGTCTGTCCTTTACATTATTTGTAACAAGCATGAAATGAACTGGAATGCAATTCTACAAAAAATAAATTACAAAAAAATCCAACAATTTACATTAATCTTCCTTACTCTCTCTCTCTCTCTGAATGCTAATATATATTTTACTTTCATCATTTACTGCAAATGTGGGGAATATTTCTTCCCTAATTGTATTACTTCTGATTAAGTCAGAACAAACCAATCAAACAGTATAACAATAGGAATGCCCTTTTGGTTGTGGGTGTGAGCATGTTTGTGTCTATTGTGACAGTTTCACAGCTCCATTTCTCACCGGTGATGCAATGTGCGCCCATGCAATTGACAAACGAGTTACTTCACTACTTCAGTATATAATACAGAACAATGGGCGATGACAGAAACTTGTCTCTACAAGAAACGAAACTAAGCTCTCTTCCAAATGAATTTATCATCTCTTTCTTCGTTTCACTTTTAAATAAAACCAGTAGGGTCAATTAAATTGACTTAATTAACAGTATAGGCAGTCAACATGATAAATGTAAAGAAAACAATTCAGGCATTATTAAAGCTACTACATAGTACATAGCATAATTATGATAATGCATTACACAAATTTATTTGTGAATGATTCATATTAGATGGCATACATTACAAATACATGTATGGTGGAACAAAATAATACAAAACAATTTATTGAAAGAAATTTGACATACTGCAAATTTGTAATTATAATGAGTTATTTTGTAGGTATCTGACAAAAGTATTTTCTTGCTGGTTAGATTTTTAAGTGAAAAAAATATCATTACTCAGAATCAAATATAAAAATGCTCATGATCATTAAACCTAGTAATTACACGGTTCTATACGTCATTCAGACTGAAAATTACCCATCACAGAATTGGAAATGTTATCCATGAAGTACATACCGGTATATATCAATAACTAATTATTATACTGAGATAAAGAGTCACCCTTCATATGAATGACGAATTACCTCTACATGATCATGATGAAGAAAATGTACCAGGCAGTATAACTGTAAGCCATATTTTTAAAGTTTTTAAAGTCTATTTATCATGGCCATGGACCCTGACATAATAAATGTGTGTATTACTAGTGTCAGATCGTCATGTTAGAAACATCAATTAAATAGTTGAATTAAAAATATTTTAATTTTTTTTTTTCTATTTACATATTAATGAGTCTGAGAACAGTCAGGGCAAGCGAGAAACATTACAACATACAAGTATTTTCATTATGAAATAAATGAAAGAAATAAAAAAAGGAACATTTTATGTGATTGTAAAGGCAATCATAGTAGTATTCATACATTCATTTCAGTCCTCAGCGCTCAAATCCCATAACTGATTATGTGTCCAATTTTACAACCAACTATTTTATGAAATGAGGAAAGAGATCGCGCCATATTTCATTATAACTGGACGCGGAATAAGCTGGATTTCTAACCGCAGGACCATGTGTGGCCTGCATGTCTGCGGTGCAGTGGAGACCACCACATGTCGTCTGCTAAAAACCCTCATCCTGTATGCGCGGAGCACTACATACAGGTGCGGCACCCTCGGTCGGCCCTGCATAAATTTCGGGTAGTGGTTCGTCCAAGCTGTCGTGATGATATTTATGGCCTGAAGGAACGGTGGTGCTGGATGTTCATGGAACATTTAGATGGATAACAATCGACACTAGCGATGAAGTTAAAATCCTAGAATATTGTCCTTCTCATAAACCGAATCTGATGATTTTCTCATCTAATTAATAATAGTCTGCCATATGCAAATTCCCGACGTCGAACCATCGTGTAGAGTCACCAACCGCGCTCCGTGCATGTTCACTCGATCACACATAATTTACCACACCAGAATCAGAACAGATCATCAAAAAGATCCTAAAAACCAATACTTACCAAGATTCTAGACCTGATTTTCAAGTAAAAATATACTTGTTCCAACGGAGAGAAAAATATACATCTGATCTTCCTAGCTCATATGAGATGAATGAAAATTTGGACGGCAGAGAACCAGAATCGAACATGCTCTTTGTTTCGCAATACCCTTCATTTCACCGCACGGCACACATAGTAAAATGAGGCAATCGGTATAATCAGCTGATCCAAAAACAGCTGATCGCAAGGCAGCTGAGCGATGAAGCAAAGGAACCCGCACACTAAATATCAGATGTGAGCTGCAAAATAACGCAGAAATAGCTCCAAACTTACCTAATATGGTAGATTCCTACACTATGGACCCAGGTTTGATGTTAATTATTTCCAAGAGGCCATGGATAAGGCACTTCAGCTGAAAAATGAGTTCCTTCAGCCAAATGTTGGACTCTAAAATGACATGTAAAACAGGGCGACATGTCGATTTTATCCTCTCTCGAGCTGCGATAATGAATATTCATATGATCTAGTGAATGGGCGTTCTTATTGCTGTCCAATCAGATTGCTCGTCGTCGATAGTGTGCGTGCGATAAAAGTGTCGTTCACTGTGTTCTGTCGTGAGGGGTGGAAGGAAATGTATTTCGCACTCGCATTGAGGGAGGGACGGTGGAATATGTACAATAGTGTTTGGGGGGGGGCGTCCGTATACGCCAATAGATTTGTCTGCATTAGAAATGCAACTTTGAAGGGTAATTTACAATGAAAAAAGATGATTTCGTTTTTTTTTTTCATCTTTTGTCTCAGGCTTGGGTTACATAGTTGACAAATCACATACTACGGCACATGACTCTGTGTGTGCCAATGGTCCATGGACCATGGTAACTATGTCTATTTTTCATTGCCCGTGTTTTTTATATAATGACCATATTATAATTACTAAAGCCAGTGACCAGGGCAAAGTCCAGTCTTCGTATATTTGATTGCATGTAAAGAGAAGCAGATATTTATCGTGTATTGGACGTGGACTCTCGAGAACGAACTGATTTCTCAATTTCTTTCTTCTTCTTCTTTTTTTGTTATCTAGCCAACTGAAGTCCGATGAGGGGGAAAAAGTAGTAAATGAGTTCACCATTTACTTCACTATAGATAGATTATAACCTACTGCATATCCTTACTTTTAGCCAGTTGTAGTTTTGTATACTATAGGGTAAAATGATGAACTAGGTAGTTCTCGTCTTACCAGGGACAGGATGTGACATCTCCCTGGTCTTACATGCCCATTTCGCCTAAACATCTCGTTTCCCTTCTCATTGGTGACCTCTAAGTTGTATGACACTAGTATATTAATCACAAATACCCCCCACCCCCCTCTCTCTCTCTCTCTCTCTCTCTCTCTCCATCTCCCTCTCTCTCTCTCTCTCTCTCTCTATCGCTTTCTCTCCGTATATTGCCTATGATTTCTTCGTCCCTCGTCGCTCATGTCGCTAGGGCACTGCCACACCCCTCTGGTAGTAATGTACTCATCTCTCCACGCTCCAGAGCGCACGCCTTCGTGACTCACATGGAAACCCTCGACTTTCCCTCATTGTGCTCTTCCCGATTTGTCAGAACAACTTATTGCATCATATCTATGAATTTATCATAATAGTCTAAATTATCAAACTTTATTATTACTTATTACTATCACATTTTCGATTCTACATAATCTACTAGCTCAGAGACGCCAACTACGTGATGACAAAAAACAAAATTTGCGTAACGTGTCATTATTTGCGTTACCATAGAACACAATAGCTGAAATCGAACAGAAGATTTAACTAGATTTCAATTGACTTAAGCCTGCGGTCTGTATTATAGACTACGTTTCTCCAAAACGCCGTAGAAACGACTAACGGGCGAGAGCGAAGCATGAATGAAAATGAAAGCCCACAGACAGAACAGCTGTTTGGCCGTTTGTGACAAACAAGTAATTTATGCGAGATCTGCTTCCAACCAGTTCTTTCTTGTACCCACGTGGAAGCTATTGCGAAATCACCAAGATTTTAAAGGGGTGTTACCACTTTCTCCATTGCACAGGTGGCAAAGTGTTTCACAATTATGACGAAAGTATATGCCTACTTATAAAATAGAGGATTAACTAAATGACCTAATAGACTTGCAATGCTGTTGTCATTATCATTGACATTTCACAAAAATGATAGGAATATGAAGGTTGCATTGTGCTATTAACAGGGAAATAAGGAAGTGAAGGTATAGGCCTATAGATTCATGTTGTCCGCTAATCGCCATTTCCTGTTGGCACATCATATAGTGAACAGATACAGATTATTAATCACAGACTTGCATATGCCCGACAAATCTTGCATAGGTCTCCCTGGTAAAATGATACCTAGTTTCCGTCAGGATTTTTTCAAATTTGAGTAGGAGGTTTTTATGATATTTAATACTTGATATTTGTCCTATTCATATAATGCTTATTGGGTCAATAAATTTCAACACAAATCATCTTCATTTCGTTTCATTTGTATTAAGGCAGATGTTCAAAACAAGGTGTGAACCTTATATCATTTTTTCGTGTTACCTCATCGTTTAGATGTCCTAGAATTCTTATTCATTTCATTTCGGAACAAAAATATGAAATAGCCCCTAAAAAATTGAAGCGGGTCGGACTGAAAAAAAATGGTGGAGGAGGGAACGAACCGAGGAAATGATTTTATGGCACGTCTCTGCTCATATTATAATGCAGAGCCTATGGTAGTAAGTATGGCATTGATATGGTGTATGAATGATGGATGATGAGGAATCATCGGAGGGGGGTAGATTCGCTTCGATATGGAATACCTGTCATGCTCAGAGTCAGACAATGGTACGGCATGACAGATTGATATATGTCACAATCAACAACATGTTGACGACACATGAGCCGGGATTCCCTGACACATGACCTCATGGGTTTCTAGCGAATGGGAGGTGTTGTCACAGCACGAACAACACGCGCAACGTGAGTGGCAGGACTCGCGGTAGAAGTGCATTTACCCCGTTCCATTATTTCATCCCAAGGTTCTCTAATATTTTATACATTTCCAATTTTGTTTCCCTCTTCCTGTTCTCTCAAATTAGCTTTCTTCCCCACCCCCTTTTTCCTTCTTCTTTTTTTAACGTTTACTCAGCCTCCACTTCTCTTAAATTTTTAGTCTCTCTGAATCTCTCTCTCTCCCTTTCTCTCTCTCTCTCTCTCTCTCTATCTATCTATCTATCTCTCCATGTCTATCGATCTTCCCTCTCTTTCTCTCTCTCTCTCCTCTCCAGCCCTCTCTATCTCCCTTTATTTATCTCCTTCTCTCACCCCCTCCCTCTCCCCTACCTTTTTGACCATTCGCTATTCTATATCATATTCAATAAATCTGATTGCAAACCATTGCATACGGGTATTAGTATACGTCTACAAAAAAATGTATATATATTTTAAGCGAGATATAGTTCTATTGATAATCATACAATTTGAAGCAAAATTGTCCTTCTTCATGACATGGAAATTCATTCATAATATGAACATGGACATATTGTATTATAGGCGAGGCCCTATCTGGCGGCTCGCGTGAAAGTTGGAATGCACCTTTAATCGCCTGTCCGTGGGCGGGACTCCCGAAGAGAAGAAAGCATGCACGTTGTCGTCGCGTGCACGCGCACAGCTAGCGGTTCAGTTCAGGGTGCTTGCATCTCCAAAGTCTACCAGCATTCCTGTATGCCTCGTCTGAGTGTCAAGGCTAAAGTGTATTGCATCACATGAAATGAGATGGGCTTGAAAGTTCATTGGTAGATCACGCTATCATGTAACCATGGTAATGTATAGCCTCCCTGGCAATGCCACGCCCGGTGATGCAGTTGCTGCCAGTGTATACCAGAAATAGGCGAGGGGTAGTAGGCCTATGACAATATGACTGCATGGGAGAGATGCCTATAATGCACTTAGATGTCATGGCGAGAGAAAAAAAAAAGAAAATTGGTGTTAAATGTATCATGTCCCATTTGCAGGCCAAAAAAAATGATAAGGTTAAATTCCAACGACATTTGAAAGACAATACTAATTTAGAACTTCCCTACAAAAAAACGGGGCTTGAAAATGTCATTAAGTGGGAAAATAACGACTTTTAGTTGTCGAATCGACTTAAGAGCTATAGAGCCAGTAAGTAATAGTCTGATTTTTCAGACCATTGTACCGAATGGTCGTACGTTTTATGCTGCGCAAAGATTCAATCATTTTGATTGTGGCCATTACAAGAAGTGGGTTATTGATGTAGACAAATGCTCATGTACCCTTTACAGCTCATTTTATGTGTGTTATTACCAAATATGAAAAAGGGCCAGGCAGTCACTCAATAGTGTCTGACAGTGAAGTCTAGCAAGTAAACGGGTTTCCTTGCATAATTTGAATATTAGGATACTGCTAACGTTTAAATTTCACAGATAGGACAGTCATGACATATTCATAATTCCTGCAAAGTTCTACAGAATTTGATGTTGGCTGCAAAAGGGACATAGGCTTTATTTATTGCAATGCAATGATTATGAGCACAGCCTTTCAGCTACATAAAATTCTGGCTTATATGCACAGACCTATTGCCCCAAATATAATTGTAAAATGTAGGCCTTATTCGAAATCACAATTATCTATAACTTATGCTCAGAATTTTATATAATACTGGATGTACGTATGTTCGGGGTATGGGGGGGGGGGGTTACGTTGCCTCGCGAAATCTACTCGGCTCACTAAAATGATTTTGATTTTGGTTAGCCAGTCATTTTGTTAAAATGTAAGATTTTCATTAACAGACTTTCTTACGGATCTTATTCGGTTTTACCACAGTTCCCAGAATTTGGCTCGACGAGACATGCTTGTACATTCAAACGCGTATGACGTCACTAGAGAGACATTTGTCATCGACAGGGAATTCCCTCTTTTTTTAACGCCACCATGTACCAGGCGAATCCGCTTTATCTGAGAATTAGAAGTGATTATCAGTCTAATTTACAAAGTCCCTTTTCAATCAGTCTCAACTTACATTACATTTTGTTTTGATGTCAAGATTTCTATTATTATTATATTGTGTATACGTTCAAAAACAAAATTATATTTTGTATATTTTGTATCGTTGAAAATGTATATACTATGATTTATATGTTTTGCAGAAGGAAAACAAATTCTATTCAGTTCAATTCAACTTGAACATGAACCATCACGGTCTCCTGCATGCATTTTTCAATTTTGAAATGATTTGTCAAATATGTGTTTTTTGAACGGTATAATTATTTAATTGATTTATATTTAATTATGATATGATAATGATTATATATATATTTCAACTTTTATTGATAATATATTATGTACCTGGTTTGTGTGTTACTTTATAATATTGTGTTGAAAAATGCAGAAATTAAATAACAAACTCAAGATGAAAAATCTACTTCCCATCTCCCCCGACTGCACGTATTACATTTGGAACAAGATAGTATCATTTCTTTGAGACAAAAGAAAATGATCTCGCAGAAGTTAATAGCTAACAGGAATCGATTCCCCCTTGTAGTTGTACATCTATGTATTGGTCACCTTCTTTGTCGCTTGTTGAGCTATTAAATATCAATAATTTTGTCATTCGATGTTGGGGGGGGGGTTGCTGGTAGAGCTATCATCGACATATCTGTGCTTTATGACATCTAAATACTACATGTATACGAGGATAAAACGTTGGGAATATTACAATATTATTAAGGCAATAATGTAAATCTAGGCAGAAGGGCGTTCATTCGGTCCAATGAGTTTAAGCGATTCTTGCTCTCAACATACATTATTATATAGGTCAATAATTCGATTTCATCGTAATCATTAAATATAACTTTTTATGAGCTATCAACATTTCTAATGAGCCCCAACCATGAGCAAACATTCTGGGAGACGGGGGACATATCCCCTATGATTTGTAAACGGTTATAACGGTTATGCTCCCCCACAAAAAAAAAATCTCAATGCCGAATTTACAACCATGTCCTATTAAATTAAAGCATTAATGTTGGTTGTCAGATAATGTTTAAGTTAAAATCAAATGATCTTGTGGCAAAACTGATGTGTTATCTCCCCTTCTAGTTTTAAGATCGATTTCTTTCCATTGCCCAAACCCAAACCAGCACTATCATCATGAATACGAGAGTGCGTGGAATAAGGGAACAAAAGAATGACAATTGGAGAACCCGGGCATCGATCCCGGTACCTCTCGCATGCTAAGCGAGCGCTCTACCATCTGAGCTAGCTCCCCGATGTTGCCTAACGAGGGGAGGAAGCATAAATTATATAAATGATTAGCAAAAATATAACGCATGCATAACGTGAAGTCAAATAATCGTGAATCTTGATTTCCGCGTTATTATATGTTGTCTTCATGTTACTGCACTACCCACTGGGTTTAACCAATAAAATAAATTTAAAAAATTAAAAGATATTAAAAAAAAAAAACGATTAAAAATGCCTAGCAGGGGGGCAATCGACCTACTTCTGACAATTCTCTGCCTAAGTTTAGTAATTTACGCCCAACCAGGGTCACCTTTTTACTAAAACACTTATGAGCAAAGTCAACCATTTTGGGCATCAATAATATATTACCAACCGTTGGTCGGACACAACAATTACCCTCATGTTTGGGCAATTGTTATACCCAACGGTAATAGTGACAAAGAGGATGGGGCCAATTTGACGATTAAAATATAATAAAGAAGATTATGACATTACATTATTTTTATTTTAAATTTCATAAAATACAAGGATATAATATATAATAAAATTGTGCCTGGGAAATCGCATTAAAAAGCCAGTGGCTTGTAATACAAGACAGCGATTCCCCTTACAATCATATATAGTAATGAGGAAAGCAAATACAGAATACAAACAATGCACAAAACAAGACGAAAATCATTATCACATTACAAACATTAAACAAGTAAATAAAGAAACATATTAAAAGAATATATATATATATATATATATATATATATATATATATATATATATATATTTATAAATATTGTCAACGATGGAAAAAATAGAAATAAAGAAGTGTGAAGCCAGTTGATATTTATAAAGGTTTGTTTAAACACAGATTGAAAGGCATTTTTGGAGTGCATGTTTTTAAAATGAGATTCAAGAGTATTCCATATATAGTTTAGTACATTTATAAATTACAGAGTTGTGTTAAATTTAAACGGCAGTGTGGCAAGATAACATGGTGTTTATTAAATGAATGTTTGAAATCATTCACAGAATTTCAAGGCAAAAATCATGAGGCTCCGAAATGAATTCGCTGGCAAGGGCCAATAAAGTTGTTTAACAGATGTGGACATGATGGAGGTTTTTAGATTAAAAGAGAAAGAGAAAATGCAGTTTACACAACCGTTAATTTTTTCTAAATAAGATTTGGGACCCCCGCACACACACTCACTAAATATTAAAGTTGAGCAAACCGTATTCTATGACAGTTTGAGACGTGACATTTTATCATACCTAATCAATCCATTTTGATTGAAATACCTTGGATATCAATTAAGTCCGATCAATTGATTCGTCAATCTGGATTTTGATGTTATAGATTCTATTATTCACAAAAGTGGATCAAGGCAACCCTGTTCCACATCATATTGCGAGACAGTGGCGTAGCGTGTATTCGGACATTCAGGAGCGGCACTGGCTTCATGGGGGGGGGCTCCCTTACAACATAGGTGGATGATTAATACAAGTCATAGAGGTAGGAGAGGGGTAGGAGAGAGAGTTCATACTTCCTTCATTTTTTGTGTGTTACCTCCCCCACTCCCGCCCCTTCTCAGCAATATCTACTTTTCTCGACATTACAAAGTCAAATTTACAATGTTCAATAAACAGTGGAGCGTGTAGGGACGGTAGTACTTTCTCATGTTCATGTGCCCCCCCTCTCTCTCTCTCTCTCTCTCTGTCCCTCTCTCTCTCCCTCTCTCTATATATATATATCCCTCCCCTTCTACCCATCTCTCTCTCTCTCTCTCTCTCTATCCCCCTAACTCTATCTCTCTCTCACACACTCTCTCTCTCTCTCTCTCTCTCTCTCTCTTCGCCATTCGATTGGGGGGGGGCGCGTGGTCTCTGGTGCCCCTGGCAGCTACGGCACTGTCGCGAGAAAACGTGGTCAAGTTTGGCCATGATTTCCGATATACAAGTACTGTGTCCAAAGTACAATGAGGTAATAACTCAAACACGTAGGGCAACCCTAGTTTCACCCAACTGATGTCTCGTCTCCGCAATAATAAATGACAACAACATGTGAAAATAACATCCTTTCCACAGCCCAAGATGATTGTGCCATTGCAATGATGGTAGCAACTATAGTTTTGATGATTTTCATATGATTTGTAAACAGTCAGTCACGTCTGATCTTGAAGTGTTTTTCACAAACTGACCTCTGACATGAAGGATAAAATCTTTTAAAATGTTTAAATTCGTATGAAACGTTCAAATGTTATATAGCCTGTTTGGGCTTCGATCGTCAATTTGAGGGAGCACCCCTCACAAATTTAAAAGTAGTTTATATATCAAAATAATGTCGCCCATTTTCCCGTATTATGACAAACTAAGGATAGTGCACAACTTCAATTATGGTAAGAAATGAACAATCCCCTCCAATTTTCTTTTATTTAGGGGATAATGAAAATGGAATAAAACCCGATATTTATCATTATTAAACTGTTTCTACTTCTCTGCTTCTTTTTGTTTATCTTCTTCGTAACAGTTGTGTTTTTGTTTTTCTGCATGTATATCATATAATTTCGGGCTTGTGCCCCTTTCCCTTTTTGGGGTTATTGTTGTTTTCCTTTTCCACATTAAGTTCTTTTCTCAACATTACACAGTTATGAGAACGATTTGATCGGATAAGGTACATAATTGAATAAACAAAATTTGTAAAGGAACACAAACTAGGTCGCTGGTATTTCAAAGTTTGTCACAGACACGCCCATTGCAAACCCATATTCCCAACCATTTTTCAAGAACACAGGAAAACTTTGCGTGCCAGTCAAAACACCACTTTTCTCGGATTCTCGTCCATTGCCATGGTTTCACTGAAACATTGATAAATATCCCGGCAATCTACTCAAATGGAAGTAATTGTGTTGTCTTTGGCAGCACAATGAAAGAATAAAGTTTATCCGATTAGTGAGTTTCCTTCATTGAAAGTCATCTGACAGCTCTGATCAGTTCAATTTGTTTTATCAAGGGCATGGAAATGAAGGATGTCTGAGCGGGTCTTCCGTATATTTCTCCGAAATTCGATAGATCGATTTCAGTGAGAGCTAGGTGTATTAAGATTTAAGAAGGTCAATTACTATCATTTCATATGCGCCAAATGCCTCAATTATGAAGGCTATCGGAGCTTTCTGATACTAGGCCTACGTAGTTGCTTCCATTGACGTCTCTACGAGAGGGCACATGCCCCCACGTAATGGTTAAAAGGGAATGAGAGGGGGGTAGAAGGAAAGCTAGATGAGGCAGGTAACGTGAAGAGAAGATGTAACAATCCCTTTAAAGGGACTTGGTAACATTGTTTCAGATGAGAGAAAATGGTGCTAAGGTAGTGACTTCAATGCTAGATGTACAATTAAAGATAATCTGAAAGTTTGAGTGAAAACGGACCATTATTAATGATACGTTTTATCATTCATTGAATAAAGTACTGTGGATGGGCCTACATGAAAGCAAGGGTTGTTGTTGGCGTAGCGTTGATCCAGCCAATGGGGGGATCGGTCTTCCTAGTTGGATAAAATAGGAATTCTTAAGATTAGGAGGGGATGTGTATTGGGTTTTTACAGACCTGTATCAATCAGATATGATTATTTACGTCTGGGGACCGACCTTTAACGTCACCATCCGAAAGACGTGACTCAGTTTTCGAACCTGCGTCCTCGGCTGAATCAGTTTGTAACTTCCACTGTTAGCTGGATTACAGGCGCACGCCACAACGCCTAGTGTGTAGGAGGTCCTCTCATCTTCTATTCGCGTCCCTCCACCCCCTCCGCCCCCCTCTCTCTCTCTCTCTCTCTCTCTCTCTCTTTCTCTCTCTCCCTACCTCCCTCCCTACTCCCTCAACCCCTCCCTCTTTTCTCCCTCACTTTTCCCTATTCGATTGGAGGGCACGTGCCCTAACTGAGCCCCCAATTCAGTAGCTACGCCATTGGTGAATTCACCCCTGAACATATTTTCTATCAAGCCAAGAATTGCGTCGCCCTTTCCAACATGGCAAAGGAGGTCGGTCGAAACCGCTGATCGCCATCAAGAAAAGCCCTTCCTTCCTAAATGTCCGTCGTTTGTTTCTATCAATTCATTCATCTTAACTAAAGAAATGCATCAAACTTCCTCTCATTATACACAGACAGGCAACCACAATGCCCAAGATCAGTATAGTTTATACTAACAAGTTAACGACTTATTATACTGTAGATTGTAGAAGACAATTAACAATGCATACATTTATAGATAACGGAAAATATGGTGGCTAAACGTAGGAAGCTGTGGGCCTATACATCAGACAGATACTTGAATTTCATCAGCTGAATGATGTCAATGATTATTGTAGGCGCTATTTATGGTCAGCTGCCCGCAAGAAAGCCGTTAATGACATTGACAATATAAAGCTCTTACGGCCTTCTTGCGGGAACCAGACGTTATTTCATGATCCAAAATTCTGTGACAAGCACGTAACAACGTTATTACATCTATCAATGCTTTGGGAATTGAGAGTCTGGTAATTCTTCTCATCAGATTTTACATGCAATGCATAGACTTTAAAGGTACTTTGTCCCATTTGCAGGCCAAAAAATGAAAAGGTTAAATTCCAACGGCATTTGAAAGATAATACTAATTTAGAACTTCCCTAAAGAGGGGGGCTTGAAAGTGTCTTTAAGTGGGAAAATAACGACTATAAGTTGTCGAATCGACTTAAGTGCTACTAAGACAGTAAGTGATTTTCAGACCATTTTACCGAATGGTCGTACGTTTTGTGCTGCGCAAAGATTCAATCAGTTTAATTTTGACCATTACAAGAAGTGGCTTATTGATGTAGACAAATGCTCATGTACTCTTTACAGCACATTATTATGTATGTTATTACCAAAGAAGAAAAGCCAGTCAGTCACTCAATAGTGTCTGACAGTGAAGTCTAGCAAGTAAACGGGTTTCCTTGCATAATTTGAATATTAGGACACTGCTAACGTTTAAATTTCACAGATAGGACATACATGACATATTCATAATTCCTGCAAATTTCTACATAATTTGATGTTGGCTGCAAAAGGGACATAGTATCTTTAATAACACATACATTCGCTTCCACGTTTCCTGGAATCGAGGCGCACTTAAAGATAAAGACCAGTTCGGGTCATGCGATTGCATTGTAAAAGAAACGTGTTGGAATCGATCAGAAAAGGTTGATCATCTAGCATATAAGTATTGGTGTGTACTGCAAGGTTCTGTAATCATCAAAATGATAAGAAATTTGGCCCAGTCTTGGTAAAGTTACAAGCACTGTACACAGAAAGATGTATATGGGACTACGCGACCACGTGCGCGATATCTATTTGGTCCCAATATATATAATAATTTACCAAATATACCAATTAGTAGGCAATTTCCCGACTTTCCCGGCAAAATTTGTATCATCACGTATTAGTCAAAACATATTCTTTCACATGATTGGTAATGAGAGCTTCCATTTCATTTTTTTGAGAGAGGGGCGTTTCCAAAACTGGTCTTTACCTTTAATTAACATGCATGATTATCATTGTATGTTAATCAAGGCCTGGGAAAAAGTAATATGTGTAAGTACGTATATATATGTCCGTTTAAAAACAGAGTTGCTTCCTCGTGATAATGTACACAAATCAGATACATTTGTTTGATTGTTTTTTTTAAACGATTTTCATGTCATAGTATCCGGATGTAGCAGGGATTAAAAAAAAACATAAATAGGCCTACGTCATGTCCCGATATGAAGTTGCAAAATATAGTCCTTGCTTGTCATTTTCGGAATAATGGAACTATGGAATTATGAACCATACGATGCATCTTCTGAAATGCGAGCCTTCGGAACGATGAACCGTCGGAAAAACACGACATGATGTGAGCAGTCAAATCCCTTCGCCCAGGGCCCAGGGGTACATGACATATTTACATTGGCTTAAAAGCTTTGGAGATATCACATTTACACATAACGGTCGACAGTTAGCCCACGTATTGTTATGTAACAAAGGGCTTGTCCATTCTTAATCACGTTTGTCTACGCATGGACCGTAGGGTCCGTGGTCTAAGCATGTAAGGTCCATGGTCTAATTAATTTAGCTAAGCAATGTCAAAGCTATGAGTGACAATGCGCACGAAATCGGGTACGAGTAGAGGTCCATAATCGTATAAAGTCTCAGGAATGAAATTTCACCTTTTTTGTTGGAGAGGGGGTGGGAGCACATAATGCGGCTCACACAAACAAAAGTTACAACGTTTTGCTGATGCCTTTTTACCCCAAAAGTAACCCCCCCCCCTAAAAAATAATTTTAAAAAGGAAAGAAAGATAGAGATTGGGGAAAAAAGGTTCTGATTTCTGATTGAGGGTAAAAGAGAATAAAATCTTTTGAAACACCCCATCTTTATAGCTATACAAAGAGTCATTGTTTCTTTGTATGGTGAAGAGAAATTACGGGAATGTGGTTTGTCAGAGGCCAGAAAGGATTTACTTCAGTCCATGATAATCGCATTGGAAGACAAATGTATTCAGAACTCAGTCTCATTTTGTAATCGCATTCCGAACAGTTGTTCATTGCGGATGAGGAAAAATATCATGAATACGATATTTTATAGGTATATTCTGAAACCAAAATGATTGCATGAGCTGAACATGTTTATCAGTAAATAAATCCAATGGAGTTAGGCAATACACACTTTTTCGCAGAAGGCCATGAAATCTATCGCTCGCAAATTAAAAAAAATTAAAAAATATTTTCTGCAAAAAAGAAGAAGATGTATACGCCAGGCTATTTATTCTTTGATTTGATCGTTTTCTTAAAAATATATTCCCATATTGTTAAAGACAAGTGCACATGCATAACACGATTGGAAAGACTGTTGTAAATCAACCACCAAAACCAATTTCAACAGCCTTGTGCGTCTTGGCAATAACATATTACGTAATCCGAACAAGATTTCTAATAATCCTGAAAAACTTTGAACATACGCAATACAAGAGTGCATTGACATTGCCGCTGAGAGGATATCTTGAAAGTCTTCGCGATCGTGTTTTATATAGACATGATAGTGCAAATATATTTAACACGTGGAGAACAACCTCTGGACTTTGCTTGAAGCGAGATCTGAAAATCATGACGAACAGCCCACGCGATAACTTTATCGATTTTCTCATTAAAACAGGAGTCACAAGTATAATATTCAACAAATTAACACGACGATAAGATATACCTGCTTCATTGTGCAAATGCCAAAAGTAAACATTCCACTGTAACTTTGGAGATAATTAGTTAAGAGTTGAACATGTTGAAGGTAATCATTTTGTCAGATTGCAGATTCAAATCATTTGTCAGATTGCATAATGACTATATTATGTGTTGTTGATTTTATGTATGTTAGACATGTGTACATTTCACGTCGTTCATATTGTATTATATGATCCACCATAATTGATGTTGATACTATAAATGACGATTACACGATGTTACACAGTGCGATACACGGCCTGTTCTCATTGCATGAGAGTGGTCGCAAATGACTCAGTTATCGTACTGTGATAATTTCTTTTGGAAGTGTCCACATTGCGTCCACGGTATATCAACAGTGCGTCACAGATCCGTACATCGTTACACAGTATGTTCCATTTTTCTTCTTCTTTATGAAAAAATACAATTAACCATAAGCATGATAAGATGTACTTCCTTTTTAATGCAAATTTTGACTATGTTCAGTGAAGTCGTCTCACGGATTTCTAGAAATACAATCGGTAAGGTAAATAATAAACAGTCAGCATCACCATCATTGTCATCAATATTATCGCTGTCACCATTATCATAATCATCTTCATCGACGAAAGGCACATTTATAATCATTACCATAACCACCATCACCGTTACCATTACCATCAACTTCATCATGGTCATCATCATCACCATCATCACTATCATCACCATCAACACCACCACCACCACCACAACCATCATCATCATCATCATTATCATCATCATCATCATCATCACCATCATCACTATCATCACCACCCCCACCACCACCACCACCACCACCATCACCATCATCATCATCATTATCATCATCATCATCATCATCATCACCATCATCACTATCATCACCATCAACACCACCACCACCACCATCATCATCATCATCATCACCATCATCACTATCATCACCACCCCCACCACCACCACCACCACCACCACCATCACCATCATCATCATTATCATCATCATCATCATCATCATCACCATCATCACTATCATCAACATCATCAACACCACCACCACCAACACCATCATCATCATCATCACTATCATCACCATCATCAACACCACCACCACCACCATCGTCATCATCATCATCATCATCATCATAATCGTCGTCCTTAAATTGGCATATTAATACGTCATTACGATATAAATGAGGTACAACGATAAACAAGATCAAATTCAGCAAGATTCAAAGTCCAAAACAAACAAATAAAAGTTTAAATGCTAGTTTACAAAGTAATACGATAACTTCCCGTGATTGAAAAAGTACTGCTCCACAGATAATAATAATAAGATAAGGCGTTAATAATTTTGTATGGCTTACAGAAGTATGCTAATAGTAATAATCTGTAATATTATTTTGAAGGCATACTGTTTTGTTTGCTATATCAAAGTTTGTTGATATACGTAAATAAAATTCCCAGCTTTACTTATTCAATGGTTATATGGATGTTTTAAAACCCATTTCTGTATTACATGGCCAATATTCCATATATTTCATAGACGGTGTTGCCCATAAAGTTGGAATAAAAAATGTCTTAACTCTTTCCATGAAATGATTGTGACAATATGATTCTTTCTTGATAAATAAATCAGACAGATGGATAGATGGAATCAGTTGCCGCAAACCATTCGTAATATTTCAAGTGTAGATTGTTTTTAAAATACCCTCAAGCCTCACCTTTTCAAAATTGCTTTCGAGCAGATCTACTTGTATTTTCTAACTTATCTTAATAATGTGTATTTTCATGTTCCTACTTTTCTTTTCTTTTTTTTTTCTTCTGCGCCTTGAGCACATTATTCCTGTGGAGTTGGCGCAATATAATACTCTATATTATTATTATTATCATAATATCTTCTTAGAACTTATTGATGCAATCTTAATGATCTGAGAAGACATAAATTGTATCTACCAATGATAAATCATAATATATTGACGCGAGTGTTTCATGAAAAAAGGGTAAGATAACAAAAAACATTCCAACTCAATGTGTTTCGTGGCCATTTTGGATTTTTCGTGAACTTTAAAGGTATAACCCAGTTCTGGTCATGCGATTGCGTTGTGAAAGAAACGCTGTGGAATCGATCAGAAAAGGTTGATCATCTAGCATATATATGTGTACTGCAAGGTTCTGGAATCATCAAAAATTCAAAATGATAAGAAATTTGGCCCAGTCTTTGTAAAGTTACAAGCACTGTACACATAGAGATGTATATGGGACTATATACGCGATCACGATATCTATCCGGTCCAGATAGATGTACGTGTACTAATTTACCAAATATATCAATTAGTAGGCGGTTTTCCGGCAAAATTTGTATCATCACGTATTAGTCAAAACATATTCTGTCACATGATTGGTAATAAGAGCTTCCATTTCATTATTTGAAATGGGGGCGTTTCCAAACTGGTCTTTACCTTTAAAGTACATCTCTTATACCAGAACACTGGATTAAGAAGGACCATGCTCTTCAAATCTATAGTTCTCTCATCCGCATCATCTCTGTAGCATTGGGGGTTCTCTCATCCGCATCACCGGGTTTATGATTTCAAGCGAAGCCAACCGAGTTCAACACACCAAACAAGACAAAGGGACGCGCTTAAGATTAACTCTACGGAGAAACAAAACAATCAAAAGTCTCAATAGAACTATCAAAGTGAACTTGTATTGATCTCGCTATAAGGAAGCAATACGGAAACAGCTGATTGGGGCTCGGGGAGAGAATGAATAGCTTTTGACCAATCAGCGCATCGTATGGAAATATCAACAAACCCGCCGGCTGTAGGACGAGAGAAGGTTATAAAGGGAGAGCCGTCTTGAGGAAGTTTTGAAGGCGCGTTTAGTCTGACAAGGATATTTACGTAGATTGTGGGGTATTGTTCTGTATTCGATGGCTTTGTCATTTGGACAGAAAGTGCAGAAAGCAGTGTTCGATTTCCTGAGTCGGGAGAACTTAAAGATTGGGTATTGATTTGAAATCTGCATGGCTTCGTGTTTTGTGTTTTTGTTTTGCCCAACCCTTTTCCGTTCCCCTATCACTTTAATTCCTCTGCATTAAGGGAGTCATTTTTTTAAAACCATATAATTATTCAGAGTGTTGCTTTGTTGCTTATAGTTGCTCATCAATCCCGCCTTCACGAGAAGTAGGTCATCATATCATTTCATCTCCCCTTTATTGTTTGTTTAACAAGGTTCATGACAAGATGACTTAACCTGCAGATATTTGACATATGTACCTGACAAGATTTCTTTTAAATTGAAACCAAATGTCATAAAACGTGTTTGGGAACGTGCTTATAAATATGTTACCAAATCAACATGTGCAAACTTTTGATTCACTTCCCACCATCCCAACAGTATTATGCACACACACAAAAAAAGAATAATGAAAATCACATGACGATATAGGGCGTTAATTCAATTATTAGGATGAGGGGCGGCGAATGCATTGATGGAAACATCTATATCTTGTATTTATAATAACAATCATTATCGTTTACCAATGGCGTAATTAAGAAAGGGGTGCGATGCTCCCCCCCCCCAAAAAAAATGGATTTAGCGGAACATCATGTAGAAATAGAACGCACATTATACGACTAATGAAAATAATATGATATACATTATTATGAGGGCCTTCATCCATTTTCATGATGGGGGAGGGGAAGGTTAGGGGCGAACGCATTGCTGGATAAAGTCGATGCACCACTGATCATTGGCGTAGTTCTCAGGGTGGGGCGCCATTGCCACCATCCCATGTGTAATACTGTTCAACACATTTTAACAGGCACGATAATTGAGCCTATATTGGGCGCACACGACTAATTCATCCACCTCTAATGCATATACACTCTGAAAAAGGATGAACAAAGTTGATATTATATTAATTGATTTAAGAAAATCATATAAAATGGAGGAACTGTCCTCTGTAAATTTGAGATTTTCATTGATGTCTTATAATCATAGGCTTCTCGATTTTACCCCTAAACTGGAGAAGGCTTGTTTCTGTGTACTTTAAAAAGGTCAATATCATCTCCGTGTATTTCCACAGTCAGTTCGGGTCGGTAAATTGACCAGAGTTGTGTTTAGTGTCATGATAAGATTCAAAAACTTTTACAAATAATTGTTTGTAAAAAACGATTTGCAAAAAGTCTTGCAGTACATCTCACAAATCAGAAGGTCCATGCACAAATCAGGGCCCTGTCTTACACAGAGTTGATATCAATCGCAACTTATTTGCGATTGATATCAATCGCAACTATGTACATAATAGATGGGAGACTGCAAACTTGCGATTGATTGGAGGACTTACGATTGATTTGGATCAATCTTAACTCTTTGTAAGACAGGGCCCAGGTCTCGCAAATTTGTTCGAGCAGGGAAAATGGCCCAATAAGGCGCCTCATTCGGGAGATTTTTATATTTTGCCACTGCTCTGAGCATTGAAACGGATTCTACAGACAGGTTCTCAAAATATGACTTTAAAAACAAATTATCGTCAAATTACAACATGAGTGAAGGGAGCCCGAATTATATGATTTGTTGTTGTTGTTGTTTATTTTATTACATACGGCAAAAACACACTTTCAGCCAAAAAGGCTTTTCTCAGTGTGTCCGTGTGAATGGTATTAACAAATGAATTAGACAACAACATTACCATACACCGGAAAAGATATAATACAAACATAATTTTGTCAAAACATAAGGCATTAAATATAAATGAAGGATTAATTATATAGAGTTACACATATAGCAGTTCCATATAACTGTTAACTAATTTGATGCATAATTATAGAACAAAAGTTTCCCTTGACCGCTAAAAACCTTGCCAGAGGCTTGGCAGACATAGCAAATACTAATGTATACAAAGTGGATTTCATCCAGAGATATGCCATTATTCATAGCAGGTGAATGAAATGGCTGATAACCATGGTTACGGAGTAGTGATTGGGATAGAAACATGCATAAAACTGAAATACAATAGTAAACAGGTTTATTTGTCCCCACATGTGATGGGTTGCTCCTCACCCGACCCCCACCCCCTCCATTCTAAATGGGAAAAGTGTTACTATCAGACCCCTATTAGTGTTCTCTATATCTTACCTTCATCGTTTAACAATGTTAAATCTGAGATGCATGGCCCTACGTGTTACCAGTGTTTGTGATTATGGTGTTATATTGAAGCCCTAAAAAAATGCGCTTCAAAATGACCATGAAGTGCCTCAAAAAAAAAATTCTTTGAGTGACCGGTTTTATCATACTCATTTTCTCCAATAGACTGTAGTGTTATAAAGGAAAACGAAAATGAAAATGAGATTTCGATTTCCAATCATGAGTCACTTTAAAGGGATTGGGTATCTTTGTCTCAGATTCTAAACAAAATCCTGGATTTAGCTCATGCTGCAATCATAATTATAAACCTTTAGGTCAGTCAGGAATCCCATGACGTTTACAAGCCGATCGCTCGTCTGATTATCAAGATATTTATATTTGGAATTCGAAATTTCAAAAAACGTTTTCCAAACGGTTTTTATAACACTACAATCTATTGGGGAAAATGATTATGGTAAAACCGGTCACTCAAAGATTTTTACTTTTTTTGAGGCAATTCATGGTCATTTTGAAGCGCATTTTTTGTTTAGGGCTTCAATATTACACCATAATCACAGACACTGATAACACGTAGGGCCATGCATCTCAGATTTGGCATTGTTAAACAATGCCTTAAATAACGTTTATTTCTCTATTATTTTTTAATATTATCATTAATATTATCATAATTATTAGGCTGAATGTTTATATCCAACACCAATCATGGATATACTAGGTCCATGCATGCACCAATCAATTCAATTCTAATTTGCATTTAATGTACAGAGTTAAAGAAAAGAAAATTTCTAAGAGCACTGCATGATATATTCCGGGGGAAATGGGATGGGCTTTAACAAAACTTCCTAATTGCTTCCAATTGTTGTGGTTCGCGTTGCACCGAGTTCAGTCATGCCGATAAAAGGTAGGCCTATACAATCAAAGTAAATTAATTCGTGTTTTTGTATATCTAGAGAAGTGAATCGCCTACAATAATACGCCACCCAATACAGTGACACCATCTCTCTCTCTCTCCTTCTCTCTCTCTCTCCTTCTCTCTCTCTCTCTCTCTCTCTCCCTCTCTCCTTCTCTCTCTCTCTCTCTCTATCTCATTCACTCCACCCACCCACCCCTCCCCTCCCCTCTCTCTCTCTCCCATTCCGTCCATCCCCTCCTCCCCTCCCTCCCCTTCCCCTCTCTCTCCCTCTCTCTCTCTCTTTCATTCCCTCCCTCCACCCCACCCCTCTCTCTTTCTATCTCTCTTTCTCCCACTTATACAGTTCATTGAAGTACATAGAAATTGTAAGTACAGGAATCATTTCCCTTTATAAATTAATTGGGGGTCGTTGACTGTTCATGTATTTGGAGAGCCCCACGAGCAGTAAACCACTGTTTTTATTTTCATGATATGGGATGTATTACTTGTTAACTCTATGTAACACGAGGCCGACTCTTTATCATGTTTAGAGAAGAGTACAGTTGTTTTACGATACATGCTCCTACAACGACTGCTCCACTGTCATTTTGTCTACATACCAGAATTTCTAACTTCAACCCTGGACCCGTTACTATCCACCACCCTAACCCTAACCCTAAACCTAAACCAAACCTAAATCCCAAGTTCAACTTTAACCTTTTGACGACATAAAGCTCAGACCAACTGTCGCCGGAGCAACAATAAAGTCAAATCACCAAAAGGATAGAAAACTGTTACCCGTTCTCAAATTGTTCTCTTGGAAGTTAAAGTTAGAGTAAAGTGAAATCTTTTGGACCAATAGACTTCCCAAGTCAACAAGTGGTCACTTTAAACAGTGCACCATTCGGTTCAACTACAATGGATACAAAACAATTTAGAAAAAAATATAGAAAACGTTAACTATGATCAATAAATTGACGTAAACAAAATCATTAAAATCATACGATCACAGCGTCCTTGAATTTATTGGGAAAATGTTTTAGAGCGGGAGAGAGAAAAATCAAATCATGTTAAACAAACGAAACCAAATGTTCTGAAAAATATTGAATCTTGTGTTCGCCTACCTAGTCTCTCCGGGGGTCGTATATTTTCAACAAATTGCATTTTGAATGTCTAGATTTTTATATATCTTTGACGGAATTTTAGAATAAAATGTCAAATTTATATTTTTCAAATGCTTTTCCATACCATAAGACGATGAAGAAGCGACCACCTTAAAATTGGAAATTCGAGGAAATTCCAATAAAGGATAATTCTTACTATCATGGACATATAGTCTTGTAGTGTGCCTTACTACAGATTACACTCGACAAATAAAACACAATTAGATGAAAAAACAAAATGCAAATTTCAATAAAAAGTGACATAAATTGATGAAAATATCAAAATAACACTCCATAAATCAATGAAAATGACATAAATAAGAGAGTGTCAACTAAATTTTCAAACGTTCGATTTTTGTCATTATTTGATGACCTTCTCACATTTTCATTTACAACTTTTGTGTTTAATCAAGCGATGATTAAACCGGTGACAAGCTATGACCAACTACACAGTAGCATATTCTTCTTCTGAATCACCAGGCTGTTTGATGAGAATAACAACATCTGTCCCCCTGCACAAATATTACCAGTAATTTTAAGTCAATAATGGTGCTAGCAAGGAGTGTAAATATGCTTTAGATAATAAGGCCCTCGTTTGACAATTTCGCGTAAATAAGTTTTGGCAGATATACAACTGTCACATAGAATTTTCAACGTTTTCATCGCGTTCAACTTGCGGCGATAAGAGTAATAAATAAGGTCAGAAAAACGTGCGAATTTCTGCAGAAACATTTTCATTTCAAATGTTACGCAATCATATTTCTTACTTAATTTTGATACTATATCAGAACATGTAATCCCCTAGTATTAGTAATGTTGTTTGTGATTGCATTGGTAGGTTGCCGGAATAAGAGTTTACGATATTGCTTTGCTGACAAGGTGTGGGAAGTCTAATTTTCCCAACAAAGATAAATAAGTATGGGGGTGTCTAGCTTATTTCGCAAGGTATTGAAAAAAATAGAGAAGTATATTCACGATTCAATTTTTTCATTTGGGCCTACCATCTACTTAGCTAGTGTCTGTGTTTCCTTTTTAAAATTTCAGATGACGATATTAGATGAGAAAGGGAATCAAGGTTAAAGATAAAGTTGAGTTCTGGTTATTCGATTGCATTGTGAAAGAAACGGTGTGGAATCGATCAGAAAAAGTTGATCATGTATAGTATATAGTATTGGTGTGTACTGCAAGGTTCTGGAATCATCAAAATGATATACATTCGGCACAGTCTTGGTAAAAGTAACGAGCACTGTACACAGAAAGATGTATATAGGACTACACAAACTTGTGGCATAAAAATGTGGTCCTCATTTTCAAGCTGTTACATGCATATTTAGGATATGAAGGCATTTGAAGAGCCATGCTTTTCCGGGAACATTTTTTTCTCTGATGTTCTTCCAGTCTTCCACACTTGCATAATAACAATGAAAACGCTCACAAATTATTTTTCACCTCTCCCCAGAACTCAACCTTCTGTTTAACTATTGTCTGTGTTTCCTTTTTTCAGATGACGATATTAAATGAAAAAGGGAATCAAGGTTAATTGTTGAGAGCACAACTATGCTGCAATCTAGTGAAGAAAATAAAAATCAAGTTCGATGGTGTAAATAGATGGCACTTGAATGCCAAACGTGCTGCAAACAAAACGTGTATGATACCGTGAATCATCTAAATCAGTCATGATTGCTCACATGATGACATACGCCTGTATTGTTCAGTCATAGTTAAGTCATTAATGCCCATCATAAATCATACTTACTTTGCCGCATTGTGATATATGACATCAAGAGGAAGAAAACCGTATAGAGTAGGCCTAAGTTAAAGGTACTATGTCCGATTTGCAGGCCAAAAAAAGTGAAAAGGTTAAATTCCACCGGCATTTGAAGGATAATACTATTATAGAACTTCCCTCAAAACGAAAGGGCTTGAAAGTGTCTTTTTGTGGGAAAATAACGACCGTTAGTTGTCGAATCGACTTTACGGATTGCAATCCTTTTAGTAAGTAGTCTGGTTTCAGACCCTTAATAGTACCGAATGGTGTACGTTTTGTGCAGCGCAAAGATTCAATCAGTTAATTTTGACCATGACAAGAAGTAGGTTATTGATGTAGACAAATGCTCATGTACCCTTTACAGCTCATTTTATGCATGTTATTACCAAAGAAAAAATGAAGTCAGTCAGTCAGTCACTGAAAGTGTCTGACAGTGAAGTATAAAAAGGTAAACGGGTTTCCTTGCATAATTTGAATACTAGGACACTGCTAACGTTTAAATTTTACAGATAGGGCATACGTGACATATTCATAATTCCTGCAAAGTTCTACAGTATACAAATAATGCATGCGCATGAGTTTATTATACGATTTATCCGCACTCGAGTTGAGGCTGTGTGTATCTATTGCACGAAGTCGTTAGGCCGAGTGCGATAGATACACACAGCATCAACGAGGTCGGATAGATCGTATAATGAACGAATAAAAACATGCATCATTTGTTTTATACAACGAAACTCCTAGATCCTTGTTATTTGATGTAAAAATAATTAATTCAAGATTGTTTCGTGACAGTTTATGGCTGACAAATAAATCTCAAGTTTTAATAAGTCTCAATTTAGTGCGCACATATAAGTATAGATATACCTGTAGCAAGCGCACCTCTATCTAAACCCATTTACGCATAGTGCTGTGCAAGAATAGGCCCATGTGTACACGCAGTATTTAGCGCTCTAACCACATACGCGCACTAAGTACTGCGCGGCACTGAAAAATCGTTGGATAGTACTGGAAAATATTGCACGCTTTTTCATGAAAAAGCGTGCAATAGGCTCAGTAAATGAATCACAATTCACACGTGACCGCGCATGACCAATCATTTGATTAGGATCTGGGAGTGAGTTGTATAAAATTTGATAATGGCTACAAATGGCTACAAAGTACCTTTAACAAAAACTTCTTGAAAATTATTGTTGTACAGTATTTCAAAATGACCACTTTTAAAAACGTCACAGAATTCAGTCATTTTGTAATTATAGTCTGCAGGTACAGATCCCATTTCGACACTAAACTAGATTTCGTCTTAAAGCCTTGAATCCAGCATAACTTACTACTATTCCATTCTATTATGTATTAATAATGTGTTTTTGTTTAATCTAGAATTAAGAAGAGAATATGAGAATAAATCAGGTGAATGAGGGCCTATAGTTTGTATAAGATGGAGGCTATTGAACCATCAGATAAGTCATTTAAGTGGAAGTAATAGTCCATTATTAAGAAGATTTATTATCCTAAGAAAGGAAGATAAAGGAAAGTGCTAATGACCTTCTTGACATTAAAGCTCTATTTTTAGGATATGTTTTGGCAAACAGACATCACATGTTTCTACCCAGGGTTCTTGGACGATTGTTATCTAGAATGTTGTGAGAAGAAAAAAAAAATAGCAAATCGGTTAATAACAATCATCACCATCATCATCAAGATCATCAAGGCAGAGCACAAGAAAGGACCCTTTCATTGGAAGGGCACTGGCGTACTGATAGGGGGCTTGGCTTGGGTAGTTGCCCCCCCCCCCCTACAATAAAACTCAAACGTGGTTTATTTCTAATTCGATACCAGTGATTTACAGATATTGCTGAAATGACATGATTTTCCGTTTTTATTTTGCCCCCCCCCCCCGAAAAGTTTTTGCTCATTACGCCACTGGGGAAGGGTGTGTGAAATGGGGGCAGTATATTATCGTGATGGTTTAAGAGAAAGAGGGAGAGGGAAGACAGAGAGGAAGAAAGTTTAATAGTGGAGAAAGAGAGAGAAAGAAAGAGAGAAAGGATGAGAAAGAGTAAGAGGCAGAAAGAGAAGAGAGAGAGAGAGAGAGGGAGGGGGTAGAGAGAGCGTGGGGATGAGCGAAAAAAGACATAGTGTTTGTGTGTGTGTGTGTGTGTGTGTGTGTGTGTAGGGGCGGCTATTGTGTAGAAGTTTATTGTTCAAAAGAAAACATGGGTCTGGTCATGCGATAGCATTGTGAAAGAAACGTTGTGGAATCGATCAGAAAAGGTTGATCATTTAGCATATAAGTATTGGTGTGTACTGCAAGGTTCTGGAATCATCAAAATGATAAGAAATTTGGCCCAGTCTTGGTAAAGTATACAAGCACTGTACACAGAAAGATGTATATGGGACTACGCGACCACGTGCGCGATATCTATTTGGTCCCAGTAGATATAATAATTTACCAAATATATCAATTAATAGGAGGTTTCCCGGGAAAATTTGTATCATCACGTTTTAGTCAAACCATATTCTTTCACATGATTGGTAATGAGAGCTTCCATTTCATTTTTTGAGAGAGGGGCGTTTCCAAAACTGGTCTTTACCTTTAAAACAACGTGGTGGAGGGGGGGGGGCCGAGGCGGGGGATTGTTATAGACAACACAATTTCAGAGTATGCTATATTATTGTACAATAATAGATCCTCTCTTTCAATATTATTTGTAAGTTGGACAAAAAGTTACGTCTTTGGAGAACCCGGGTATCGATCCCGGTACCTCTCGCATGCTAAGCGAGCGCTCTACCATCTGAGCTAGCTCCCCGCAGCTGCTAGGTTAGGAGCTAAAGAGGACCTCTTCCCAATGCCTTCCCGAGAATGTTGTTAGCAGATGGGTTGGAAAGTTCAAGTCCACTGACCTAGATATTACAATGATGCAGTGGAGTGGAGTGATCATCATCGTCAGCCTTCTGCGCAGATATATATACATGTTCGTGATACATTGTTCCTCTCTAGACAATGGTGTAGCTACATACCTTTAAAAAAAATGAAATAAAGAAGTAATTATACAAAGACCCACTTGTTTCCTTGCATTTCTGTTCTATAAAATTGTCAGCAAACTTATCACTTCGACAGCCCCCGTTCAAAATAGCTGGCGCACGCCCCCGGATATAGATGGTAAACATTGGCAATCTAGGGAGGCGTCTGGGGATCCTGGCCTGGATTATGTGCATCACATTAGGTGGAAACAAAGAAACAATGGAAGATCCAGGGGTCTCGGGGCACGTGCCCCCGGCCCCCGCCTTCAAGTATGATATGTTATTGTACAATAGTAAATCCTCTCTTTCAATACACCATATGCATGGTAATAACAACTTAGTCCTGACTGGAAGCGCATGTACCCGTCCGTCTGAAAAAACACTTGGGAATTTTTTTTTTCTTCCAAAAAAAGCAAAGAAGCAAAGAATAGCCGATATATTTTGAATAAAACAATAAAACATACAAAGAAACAAAACAGAGAACCTGAGTGAGAGAGAGAGAGAGATGGGAAGAGAGGGAGAGGGAGGAAGAAAAAGAGTGAGGGGAAGAGAGTGGGAGGGAGGGAGGGAGGGAGAGAGAGAGAGAGAGCTGGGGGTAACAGCAATCACTTCTCGAAATGTATAGGAGTGGATACCCACTTTTGAGAGAGTCATAATTTATTAGGGATCAATTCGAGTTGGAATTGGTTCCACAATAATTGGAGTGGATTCAACTCCAAAGGAATGTTTCCTTATAAAGACTCTTTAAAAGGTGGACTACCACTCCTCTGTATTAGGAGAGTAAAGTACAAGTGCAGACCGACATCTATCTCCAAGGCCAAGAAATGAACATGTAGACGTATCATTTTGAGCAAAAAATTTAAGAAGGAAAATACCAGGGACAAAGAAAACACAGAATCATCAATATACGATACAAAAAAATTCAGTTTGAATATTTTTCTTCGTCCATCCCCTTTTTCTCATTTCCCCCCATTTTTTCCATTCGATAAAAGATATAAGATGATATGAGCGATTTTGTCACACCAATTCATTTATATTATTATAATCATATTTTTCACGATTTTCACTTTAAATATACTGATATTTTGAACAAATAAGTCATGATAGATTACAGTTTTGAAAACAGGGAGCGATTGTTTTGAAACTTCACATGGTTTTAGTCTCTAAAGATGGATAACACTGTCTAAGCGACAACGCTATTGACGAAACTATTCCTCTGTGAAACAATACACATTTGGAATAACAGATTATCAAATTAATATAGTAAAACAAAATATATTCAGCTATAGAATGGCCGATTTAGCGTTTGAATTAGCAACTAAATAAGACACACAAAGAGGGAGAGAGAGAGAGAGAGAGAGAAAGAGGGAGAGAGAGATAGAGGGAGAGTGAGCGAGAGAGAGAGAGAGAGAGAGAGATAAAAGACGATTGAAAAAGAAGAAAATAATAATTCTCAGGCCGAAAGAGAAACTAAAGCAGTTTATCTTGACTGGCATTGTTATATTGTACTCCTGTCCATTGTCAGGTGTGTTATTACGAGTTTAACACGACCTGCATATAGAAGACTGCTTATCCTCATTAGCATACAATGCTAGTCCGATATTTTTCTCTACCAACAAGCACATATTGAATTTAAAGGGGCACTTTGGACTTTGGGTGCCGTTCATGTGCGAAGGGACTACAACGACTGATCAATCTCAGATGTTTAAAAAAATATAAATTGTCATGGATTTTTATTTATTTATTTTATAGTTATAGCTCCAGTACTGCATGGGATGATGCTAAATTCTCACAGCATTTTAGATAGGGGGGGCACAAGTTCGAGTCTCTGAAATTTAAAAACGTTTCAGGTGCATTTTGACGTCTGAAAATTCTAGGAAGGCGCATCTTTCAGGGATCCAAATAGGGGCATAATATGTTTGTGTACCTGAAGTATACATGCCAGATTGCCATGGGTTTCAAATGGGGGAGAGATAGCGATGTATTTTTAATTTTTTTAATTTTGGACGCATATGACCAACAACAAAAAATGTATAACAACGCACTTTCCTTTAACTGAATATCCATAATCCATATTCACGTATTACATTTTTTGCTTTTGGTGTTGTTAGCTTCCTCCAGTCAGCTGACTTCGAGGCGAAAAGGCCGGGAAAAAAAAACCTTGATGAAAATGATTTAGTCTTTACTTTCCAGAACCATTCCTGCCATTAAACTCATTTAGGATTTTTAGAAATATATAATTACGAACTTTGGATTGCTTTGATCATAATGATTGAATAATCTTTATTTCCTCTTTCATTTGTGCATTGCAATGTTCAGGAATAATCAAACAAATAGGCATCAGAAAATACAATTACATTTAGAAAGAAGAAAGTTAGAATAACGTTTAAAGACGCGGTCTGAATCTCAAAACTGCGCCTGGATTTGATTTTGTTTCGCTTTGATCGGAATTATGTTTCTTGCTTCCTCTGACGTTATTTTTGAACGTTCATGACGGAATTATGATATTTTTCATCTTTCCTGTTTGTTAAAAGAACTGGTTCAAAGTCGAGCCGCGTGACAATTGGGCTTTATGTCACTGCTTGTCAAAATGTCTTTATTTCTGGAGCGTAAATCCCCTAATGGTGGCCTGATTAGTAAAAGGACTAACCCGTTACTGCTTGGGAGAACTGAAGGGGGGCACGTGACTTCCAATCGAATATTGGAAAAGAAAGAGAAAGGAGAGAAAGGCTAGAAAAGAAATGGCTGGATTGAACGTGAAAAGAAGAAATGGTCATGAGACCTCTCTCCCACCCCTCCAATGGGTGCCCTTGTTACCCCCTTGTTATACATCTCGTTAGACGGATGCCACCCCTGCCCCCCCTCAACGGCTGGACCCGCGCTACGCCACTTGTGTATCCCCTAAGGCTACTGAATCTCATGATCAGTATGGATATGCTTTATACGTGGAAAAAAGGATACGGTTGTTATTTTCACCTCACTTTATTGATCAAACTTGCACAACGAAGGAGACATAATAGCCCAGAACCAAAAATCAAATCATTGGTAGATGCAGTGCATAAAAAAGAATGACAGAGTCATGACAGTGGACAAAAATAAAGCATATTGTTATAGAGTAAAACAGAAATCACATGGAAACATTTAAAGGAATTGATTTCCTAACCTAAATATAATTGACAACTCATCAGTTGCATGTAGTATGTACCAAAATGATCAAATAAAAGCATAGCTTACTCAAAAGTAAAATGCAGAATGGAGGCAGAAACTGCACGTTTGCAGAGGCTGTGTAGCCATGTCATGACTATATTATGTTATAATGTTGGATTGCTAATAAATATTACTGAGAAGCAGTTGCTACCTACGATGTACGGATGCCCTAATAAGATAATAATATTTTCTCTTGCAGTTCGCCGGAGTGATTGTACAGCCCTGCTGAACATCAATAAGGTTGCACTCAGTTATCTTTGTGATTTTTTTTTTTAATTCAAAGAAAATTAGAATGACCCTATTAGTTTGGATCACTATATATTAATAAATTTGAATGTAAATTTGACTTTGAATCTCTTGTCTATTCCCCTCTCCCTTCCATTTTCTTTGCTTTTCTATTTTCCCCTGTCATCCTATTGTGGCCTCCCGTATATAGGTACACCACTGCTTGTACTATTTATTTACGTTTCAACATAATATTGAAACACGCCACGAGATCTGTCCAAGAATGACACAATAGGGATAATTAATGAACAATAATTGTTTGATCAGTGGGGTGTGTATCAATTGACCGTGATAACATTCATCATGCTGATGATACAAAATCAGTGGCTTGACGTTCTTTATACGTCCATTGTTTTTTTTTATTTTTTTATACTTCTGTCACAATACCAATGTAACATTGTGTTATCAGGCCCCCGTCTTATAAAGAGTTGCAATTGATCCAAATCGATCGCAAGTCCTCCAATCAATCGCAAGTTTGTATTCCTCTATCTTATGTATATATTTGCGATTAATATAAACTCTTTCCAAGCAGTGTGATCAGGCCCCGCCTTATAAAGAGTTGCGATTGATCCAAATCGATCGCAAGTCCTCCAATCAATCGCAAGTTTGTAGTCCTCTATCTTATGTACATATTTGCGATTAATATAAACTATTTCCCAGCAGTGGCGTATCCAGACCTTTGCCTCAGGAGGGGTAATCATCTGAGCTTACGTGGATCTAGACAGTTCAACATTTGGGTTACGGGGGTGTCAGCCTCAGAAATATCATTTGCGAAGGAAATGGGAATGCATATCTGAAATTTGGTGGATTGAAAGAGTCAAATCCTAACACAAATGATTACCGACAAAAATCTGGCTGCCTTTTTTCATAGTCAGAAATCTGTCAGGAGGGGCAAAATGCCCCGCCCTCCTCCTTCAAATATACGGTAGAGGTGATCAGCTTGATTAACGTGCGGTGTCTCAAAAAAAAAAAGAAAACAGATTATTGGTAATGAAGTTTTCAATTTTATGCAATAATCTTTGTGGTAATATATTTTATTGGATAACTTGTTTTGGACAGGGCAACAAGGATTTGTAGATACAATCAGCGATAAAACAAATATAACAAGGATGTACATGTATCAAGTGAAAAACTAATCGAAAATAAAATCCGTTTCATCTGCTCATAAAATTTCCCCTGAGAATCCCGTTGTATACAGCTCACCGGTTTCTCTCTCTCTCTCTCTCTTTCTCTCTCTCCCTCTCTCTCATGGAAGGGGGGGGGGAGGGATAAAAATAAATCAGAATATTTCGGGACTCCCGCCGTCCCTCCCAAAGCAGGGGGAAAACATGAGTTATCTCCCTCGTGTGACCTTCCTTTTTTCAACAAGAAAAGTTCTATGACCCGTTTGCAAAATGATTGCCTATGTATATACCAAATAGTTATCGGACATTCTTTTGGCATTGTAATAGGGGTTATTGTGAGAAAAAAAACACACAGAGTTTTGGATTGTCAGTTCAAAGAGAAGTGTTATCTCTTTGGTCAGTTTAGCTACAGACAGAACAATGGTCAAATCTTATCGTTTTCATATGCCCTTTACACTTGGTTGTGTCAACTGTCCTCATGCCCTTATCAAATATCGACCTGATTAGTACTCTTAATATTGACATTTGGTCCGAGTTTTATTTCTGTACTTTATTAGTAATGTCAGCTCAATGCACAAACCTCAACCGAGTAGGACTAATGATGGTGGATTTTTTTTTTAAATATTGAACTATATCACGGCCACACCATCAAGAACATGCAGTTGAATTACCCACAAATACAATGCATGCCTGCCGTGAGAATACCCATGTATATGAAGTAAGAAAGTAACCTCCGGACTTGTTCTTAAAAGTGCCCCCTGTGTTACATTTATTTTTTTGTCTAGAAATGTATAACAACACAAATATTGGCTATTTGTATATCAGTCACATACAGTTGCTCGAAATTCCAGCAGGAGTTTTCTCAGTCATGCGTTTAAATGCTTACGACGTTGAACGTTAATGTTGAAGAATTTGCACTTTACACTCCATCTTGGATCGACACAAAGTTGTTTTGTTGAAGAATGTTACTAGAATTATGGTAGAAATTATGTTCAGTCTGAAGCACTAGTTCATAATTTTTCAGGATATGCTTTCCGAGGCCTCCTCATCAATTTGTGCATGTTCATTGATTCCATGACATTATTTTATCTGTTCCCACTGGCGTATCCATGAATTAACAAACACGAGGGGCCCAAATCCTGTCTGGACCAGGGTGGGGAGGGAGTACTTGTGCTTGTACTTGTGCAATCCAGATGCAGCAGACCAGGGGGTGAGACTATATTTGTCTCACCTCCCTGAGTAGATCCACTGCAAAGTTTAGACCCAATAGAACCGAGGCTTCTTTAGTGATAGATCCTGCACAAATCAAATTATGCTAAGCATATAATCTTAAGGGTCTGTCCTTCATATGGCTATCTATTGCAAACGTATCAAGAATTGAAGAAACGAACAACAGAAACACCTGACCATATCTTTAAAAAAACAGAAAAGTCAAAATAAACACACAGAAAAAACAACAACACAGAATTACTGAGGTTATGTGATTATCAGGTGGGCTGTATATAATACAGACCACCTTATGTTTTCGTTAGAATTGCCTTTATTCTTTCTTTATTTTTCTTATTTCCAATCACTTTTTTGTTAGCACGATTACTTGAAAATGGCTCAATCAAATGCCTTGGAATTTGGCACACATATGTATTGGCATATGGACAAAGCAAAATAAGGTTTTTAACCCTGACCTTGACTGATGACGTCATCTAGGCGCCATTTTGTAAAATTTCTGAAAATCTACTCATGATCATATCTTCATAACGAAAAGTCATTTCTCATTCATATTTATCAGGATTAAGGTCAATATCCGTCCGGTCAATTTCAGGTCAAAAACGCGCGCGCATGCGTACGTCCGCGCGTCAGCGCGCGCAAAATTTCAAAATGCTCCAAATCGTCTCAAATTCATTTTGATACGTTTCAGGCCATTTTAAGCATTTCGCAAAAACGCACGCGCATGCGCGCGCGTTTTGCGCGTACTTGCATTTTGCAACATAGAATCGCCAATTTTCTCTGTCATCATATTTGGCACATTTTTCCAAGCATTTTGATACCTTGTTTATCTTTTTCTGACCAGTAATAACGCAATGAGCGTCCGTTCAAGAAACATGTCCGTGCGCGCGAGCTCTTGTAATACATAGCATATATGGGCAAAAACATGCCTATACAAAATTCATTGTAACTCTTCAGAATGGATGGGAACTCCCAATTTTTTTCATATTTGGATAGATTATGAGTCGGAGATATGATTTCATGTCTCATTTGACCCTCAATTAACTCATGACGTCATCATAATGGCCTCCGAACTCAAAATTTCAATTTGCATATTATGACGTCAGCATATTTTTGGAAAATTGATTGTATCTCTGTAAATATTGATCGATTTTCTTCCAAATTTTGATATGTTCTAGCTGAGACAATTTTCTACAAATGCAGTCTACACGATTTTTCATTTTGACAAAGGCATCATGGCGTATTTTTGCGATTAAAGGAGGCATGTCAATTTTCACATTTTGCGTGTATTCTCTATGGGACATGACTTTTTTTTCAAAACTGGATTCTACATTCCCGTCTTTCGCGAGCAATATCTCCGTCGTTTTACTTTTGTTTTCGCTGAGCTTCGAGTATGTTGTAGCTGAGACAATAAGCTATCACAAGTGTGCCCTTTATTTTTCGATCAGATGCCGGGATCATGCTCATATTTCACTTGCAAAGTGGGATTTGAGAATTCCATTTTCCGTTCACGTGTAATGTCTATGGGATTATTTTGGTATAGTGGTCATAGCACTTGCCTCCCATTCCGGCGACCCACGTTCGATTCCTGGTGGGTCATTTTTTTTTTTTGCCGTCGTTTTTAATTTGATTTTATGATCTTCTTCGACTATTATAACATATTATCACATACAATCACAAACAATGTAATGAAATGCCTAATTTTACGTGTATTCTCTATGGGAGGTGACTTTTTCTGAAATCTTCATTCTACATTCCAGTTTAAGCAATATCTCGATTATTTTTGCTGTATTTTCTGCCAGCTTCGGATATGTTGTAGCTGAGACGATTCTCTACACAAAAGTGACATTTATTTTTTAATCAGATAATGAGATCATGGTGATATTTTGACTACAAAGTGGGATTTGAGAATTCCATTTTCTGTTCACGTGTAATGTCTATGTGGATTATTTTGGTATATTGGTCGCAATTGACTTGAAACGTTGCATGTTGATAGGTAAGAAAAAATATTTCATATAAAAACACAAAATCGAGAATATGCATATTTCATTATGTTATTTAGATTTTAAGGTTAAAGGTCAAATATACTGTACATGGTTTCTCTAAAACAATGCTTTGTATAGACATGAAATTTGGCACACTAATAGACCTGAATAAGAGGATTATTTCAAAAATTTAGGTCAAATCATGCCAATGGTATCTTAACTACTTAGTATGTAAATTAGGATCAAAGGTCAAACATTTCACTGATCACTATCTCACTAACCATGTGTGGTATGCACTAATTGGAACAGCCCACCTATACTTGTTCTGAAACAAGTATTACATGTCTAGTTTATGTATTGGTTCTCTTCTCTTGGTTGTCATAATAATTGGTGTCGCTAATGTAGTAGTGGTAATGATGGCGATTGTTCCTGACGACGCTGCATTTGAAGTCAACGCATTTGTTTGAGAGGGGGAACTAATTCATCATAAAATCTATTTTCTGGCCCAACAGGCTTCGCATCCTGACGCATCCCCGTCCCGTGCTCATGCACGAGGAGTCATTTCAGCTGCGCCATCACCTGCGCTAATCAAGCCTTTGTAAATAATGGACCCATACACTAGTATGTGTAATACTTTACAATGTAATGTTTGTAACGGATAATTTGCGTTCACATGCTGTCCGATGTCACTCTCATATGACGCACCAAAGAGCACTCCAGTTGCTGACGCAGTCGTGCGCCAGTAGAATAGCGCATCATGTAAAAATAAAAAAGGCATAAATGATTTCAAAATTGAAAGAAAGAAGAACAATCTGTTGAGGTACATTCAAACCCAGTAGTAGTGGGCCAACTCTGTATAGAGGCCATCTGACTATAGTTAGTGGCCATGTACTTTGCCTCTCTCGAGAAAGAAATATTATGTATTTTTGTATGCGGGCGTACCCAATACAAGCCATGCTTACTGGGGTTCGCGCCTTCTTCCTTGTAATACAAGTTCTTAAAGGTACTATGTCCCATTTGCAGGCCCAAAAAATGAAAAGGTTAAATTCCAATGGCATTTGAAAGACAATACTAATTTAGAACTTCCCTAAAAAAAAGGAGGCTTGAAAATGTCTTTAAGTGGGAAAATAACGACTATTAGTTGTCGAATCGACTTAGGAGCTATAGAGCCAGTAAGTAATAGTCTGATTTTCAGACCATTGTACCGAATGGTTGTACGTTTTATGCTGCGCAAAGATTCAATCAGTTTAATTTTGGCCATTACAAGAAGTGGGTTATTGATGTAGACAAATGCTCATGTACCTTTTACAGCTCATTTTATGTATGTTATTACCAAAGATGAAAAAGCCAGTCAGTCACTCAATAGTGTCTGACAGTGAAGTCTAGCAAGTAAACGGGTTTCCTTGCATAATTTGAATATTAGGACACTGCTAACGTTTAAATTTCACAGATAGGACATACATGACATATTCATAATTCCTGCAAATTTCTACAGAATTTGGTGTTGGTTGCAAAAGGGACATAGTATCTTTAAATCATATTTATGTTCCTAACGTATAAATTGTATTGTTTGAGCAGGTGTCAAATATGACGTCAAATTGAATGGAAGAAAATAAATGTTAATTTGAATTGAATTGCAGTTGTAGAACCTGTCTAGAGCGGCCACCTATATCTGCAGCCACTTTCTCTGTTTCCCTAGGGTGACCTTATTAGACAGGTTTGATTGTATCTTCATAACGGATTTCTTCCTTTCGCGATTTTGAAGGAGGCATTGGTACCTATTCCCGCTTTGACAGCAGGTGAAAAACAAACAATTCTTTTAAGTTGGACTTTGATCTGCTGACCCAAATCTAACACCATTGTCCAGTCGATTGGTCAAGCTCATTCAATATTTAATTACTATTCATTATAAAACGGACTCTGTAAATTTGACTTAGGCGATGACGTACCGGTTGTATAAGTGTTGAGTTCATTCAGAAAAAAAGACAGAAAATTAGAATGAACAAAGGTTAATTGTTTCACACTTTTTCGGAGGTCAAGTTCTCTTTTGTACAAGTTTCGAGTCCATTCAGGAAAATGAAATGACAAAAAAGAACAAAGGTTACTTATTCCAGACTTTGTAAGAGGTCAAGATCTCCTATGGACAAATACTAAATCCATTCAGAAATAAAAAAGCTGATGAGAAAACAGTACAAACTATAGGTTAATTAATCCAGATTGTTTAAGAGGTCAAGATCTCTTTTTTCAATCAACGTTGAAGAGGGGTCAGTGATCAGTGATCGATTTATCTGATGCTAAATACAATACCCTATATATGACACTAAGAGTCCTTGACAATAAATGATGACGTTGAATACATTAAAGGGGTTTAGGGCTCTACGACACTTCCTCAGCGCAAATTGTCCGGCTGTCAATCTCCTACACTTATAACCAATTTCCGAACTTTGACCCTGGATGAAGCACAGCACCCAGGGGCGTCGCTAGAGGGGGTGTGGGGGTGTGACACCCCCACCTGTCAGGATATTGTCGGTAAAATTGCGCTGCCGTCAGGAAAAATGAGAAAAAGGGGAGGGGAAAAGGAAAGGGAAAGGGAAAGAAAGGAAAAAGAAAGGAAAGAGAAGAAGAAAAAGAGAAAAGAAAAGAGGAAGGAGAGGAAAGAAAGGAAAAGAAAGAAAAGGAGATAAGGAAAAAAAAAAAAAAGAGAAAAGGAAACAAAAGAAACTGGGATGAAAGAGAGGAGAGGGAGAAGGGGGTAAGAGCCTGAGAGAGGAGGGGTGGGAGTAAGAGAGAGGGGTTGTTGGGTAGAGTCGTCTCGTCGAGGGAGCAAAAAAGATACGCATAGATATGTTGCTGTGTCGGGTCAGGTGTGTCGGTATTCTTGCTCGATCCTCGTGTACTATATCAATGCAGAAGTTTGAAGTCGGTGAGATGTATTAATATGTCGGTCGGCCGGCAATTTTTTTTCCATATGAACTGTGACTATTTATTGGACAAATAAACATTTTTGAAAATTTAGACAATGATTAAGAGCCGAGAACGGTACAATAAATCGTCTTCTTTCTCTAATAATTTAATGCAACGTCAAAGTTTCCGCGCTTTGCGCGGGAGGGGGGAAAACTGAATTCAGACAAGGATTAAGAGCCGAGAACGGTACAATGAATCGTCTTCTTTCTCTGATAATTTAATGCAACGTCAAAGTTTCCGCGCTTCGCGCGGGAGAGAAAAACTGAATTCAGACAAGGATTAAGAGTCGTCTTCTTTCTCTGATAATTTAATGAAACGTCAAAGCTTCCGCGCTTCGCGCGGAGGGAACTGAATTCAGACAAGGATTAAGAGTCGAGAACGGTACAATGAATCGTCTTCTTTCTCTGATAATTTAATGCAACGTCAAAGTTTCCGCGCTTCGCGCGGGGAAAAAACTGAATTCAGACAAGGATTAAGAGTCGTCTTCTTTCTCTGATAATTTAATGAAACGTCAAAGCTTCCGCGCTTCGCGCGGGAGGGGGAACTGAATTCAGACAAGGATTTAAAGTCGAGAACGGTACAACGATTCGTCTTCTTTCTCTGATAATTTAATGAAACTTCAAAGCTTCCGCGCTTCGCGCAGAAGGGGGGGGGAGGGGGAACTGAATTCAGACAAGGATTAAGAGTCGTCTTCTTTCTCTGATAATTTAATGTAACGTCAAAGCTTCCGCGCTTCGCGCGGGAGGGGGAAAAACTGAATTCAGACAAGGATTAAGAGTCATCTTCTTTCTCTGATAATTTAATGAAACGTCAAAGCTTCCGCGCTTCGCGCGGGAGGGGGAACTGAATTTAGACAAGGATTTAGAGTCGAGAACGGTACAACGATTCGTCTTCTTTCTCTGATAATTTAATGAAACGTCAAAGCTTCCGCGCTTCGCACGGGAGGGGGAATTGAATTCAGACAAGGATTAAGAGTCGAGAACGGTAACAACGAATCGTCTTCTTTCTCTTAATAAAAAAACGTCATAGCTTCTGCGCTTCGCGCGGGAAGGGGAGGGAACTGAGTTTATACAAGGATTAAGAGTCGAGAACGGTACAACGAATCGTCTTCTTTCTTTAATTAAGGGGTTAAACTGAATTCAGACAAGGATTTAGTGTCAAGAACGTTAGTGTCAAAAACTGGAACAGTGAAATTATGGAGAAGCCTATACGGACGAAATCAAACCTAGGGCAAATATTATAACTGGTTCAAATGTCCGGCCACCGATTTTGTACGCGTTTTTAACCTTGAATCATTCTAAAATGTATATTTCAATTATTTGAATATATTGCCACTCTGTCATACGAAATAATCATTTGATTGCGTAATAGTGAAACGACAATATTGGTTTAACTGATTATGACCCGGCTATGCGGTCAGGCGTACCGTCTAGAAGGTAGTAATTGTAGGGGCGAAATGGTCGGAAAATCAAATATGTATATAGGAGCTAAAAAGGCGATCTCTAAGATGCAAATTCTACTTAATTAATTCGATTAAGTTTAAAATCATGTCAAACAAAAGGAAAACTTATAACTTAAACCAGATTTCAAAGCCTGAACCCGGCGTCTGATTACATTTTCATAGAATACGGACTTAAGTATTTAATGTCCTTTTTTTATCAACTTGCATTACGTTTCAGTTAGATTACCCTACACCTGCATAATGCAGATGTACTGACTGACGTAACAATCAATTTTCTTATCTGTGACAGGTGGCTGTCATTACGGCCTTCAAGAGGATAACTATAATTAGCTTCGACTAAAGTTAAAATCTTCGATCTTTTTTTAAAGAAAATTGATATTGCATTAATACTATTAATCAAAGTGAGGGGCACAGACATTTGAAGGAAACAAATATTTAAGAAAAATGTTCGATCGCCCCTGGATCGACCCAAGCAATATTCAGTGGCCCGTAACATAATTTCATATATAGGCTATACCATATCTGATAAAAGTGAGCGATATTGGAACTCATGAAATATCTGGTATATGACATCAAACTAGAACATAGCAATATCATGATGAATCCGAAATCTTGATTTTTTTTTTTTTTAAAGTCTAAATTATTACACTGACCAAAATGAGTTGGAAATTTCGAACAAGACTCAACAATCTTCTGATGATACCAACCTTATCAAGAAAAAGTATCATTCTGGAAAAGGAAATGATGTGGATGCAAACTCTTTTTTTTCTTTTAACCACTGTTCATTTAGTATGAACAGTATAATAATGACGTCACAATAAAGTACAGGTGCATGTCGATGAACTGGCAATGACACCATACAAGTTAAAAGCAATCATTACAAGTTCATCCGTAGAGTTATGTGATATGACGGATAAAGAGTGCAATCTTTTTTTGTATCGTTAGAAATCCAGAGTTTTTAAACTATGCTTTGTAAAGAAATTTTATTTCGCAAGTTTTTATTCGAAATCCCTTGAAATTAAGAACAGAATGTGAAATATTGTAGTCAGCTAATGAGGAAACGAGCGCTTACTCGATGCAACGGTACTGAGATTCAATGATAGTGAGGTGAGTATTTTGTGTAAAATGCATGAATTTCATTAATTTTCCGTTAACATGGTTGATATGATTCTTGCCAATTAACGTCCGTATGATACCAGGGTAACTATTTACACCATTATCAAAAAAGGTATAAGAAAAATCCCCCCGAAGACCAGGACATAAACGTTACCTTTGTAACATTATTACTGCCTGACAAACTCCCTGAAGCCTTCTGATACACACACACCCAGTGTTATATTGATAGAGCCACCCGAACCCCACCACAACCACTACCATCATCACCACCACCACCATCACTACCATCACCACCACCATTACCTCCACCATCATCACCATCACCACCACCACCACCATCATCATCAACACCACCACCATCACCACAATCCCCCTCCCAAGTACATGTACATTCCCATGATTCGCCCCTGCTTATCCCGTAGGAATTGAGTCAAAGGTACTTTAGGTTTCAACTTTCAAGTTTCAAGTATATTTGTTTCCACTTTATCAAAATTAACATAATTGAACATAATATACATGGTAATAATTATAACTAAACATACAATATAGGAACATAATGTACATGGTAATAGTTATGACAAAAGATACAATCATAAGTATGATAAATGATACATTGAAAAAGCTAAATAAAGTGGGGATCTACTAAAAAGCAAAGCTTGTATTATGTAGGTCCCAATTAATGGTTGTGTATAGATAAATTAGGAAATCTGAATAAACACAAGGTATTTACAAAAAACATATGATTATATGAGGGTTATCTTAAGTGACGTATTTTACTAAACATAGCATTAACAATTATGAAATAAGGGAAAAGTTCTGTGCTTTCGATATCATTAATTTGAAAGCAGGAAAAGACAATGAAATATTAAGAAAAGAAAATATGCAAAGAACTTTCGTACTGGTACTAGTGGTAGAGGGAAATGGAAAGGAAACTGAGTTGGAAATGTGAATGAGAAAGCGAAACAATAAGATAGACAAAAATATAATAGGGCACAGTTAGTCCATATATATAATTTTTTTATAAATATTCCTACTTTAATGTGTTGCGAGCTAGCGAAATGACCGGAGAAAAGGACAGACAGACAAATAGGCAAACAGACATACAGGCAGACATAGGGACATAGAGAGAGAGAGAGAGAGAGAGAGAGAGAGAGACACACACACACACACGCATGCACAGACAGATAGACAAAGACAAAGACACAAGCAGGCGGATGGAGAACATGCAGAAAGTTCGTACGATGAACGTTTGATAAAAGTTTGTCTACCAATGAGCTATACTCTTTACGATGTTATTGTTTTGATCCCCATTCACTCCTTCACCACTCTAACTGGGCGGGGCTTACAAATTCTAAACAATAGTAAAGTCAAGGGATAGTTCATCGGTAGTCAACTTTCACTTTTATCAAGTATTTATCGTACTAAAATTCATCATTCAATGATTGTCTGATAACATTACATCAATAAACCACTTCCCCCGAACGGTAACAGATACAAAGAATTTAAGGGTGTGTGCATTGTTATGAATACAGTACTTAACCCATGTTTGTTGAATAAGTTAGTTTCCCACGGATATTTTTTTATTATCTACTCTTAGTTGACAAAAACCTTTTCCCGCCGAAACTGAATGAAGCTGATGGTACTATAACATTGACCGTCTGGGTAATGTCCTTTTGGCTATCGATCACTCACCGTTGACCATGGAATATCGGAGGGTGTTTCAAGGGATGACCTGTATATCTGGAGCAAAGTCTATCAAAATCCACACCATTTTATTTTATTATACCTTGTCATCATAATGCCTGAGATTACCACAGAAAGCTGCTCCTTATTATGATTGTAGAAAACAATGCATGTACGATATATTTAAAAAGGCATATTTTGCACATTATTGTCATGCAAATAAAAAGCATTTGAAATTACTCAAAATTATGAACGGGATGGGTGCTGAAATCATAATTGCAAGAAACGATAGGCGAAAGGCATGGATTAATTACATTTTAATACAACTAAATTAAAGTCACCGCGTTGTGGATCACATGGTATACAGGGTACGAATCCCTGCAACTACCATATAACGTCATTTGGCAAAGTTCAATTCAATTCAATTCTTCATCTATCGTCAATAGATTATACGTTAAACAGTAATATACATTTGCCACGCTCGACCCAGGTGAAGTAAATGTATGCCGGTAGGAGGATACTACCTACAAATATACGTGCATATACTTCAATCTCTTATTAGGGCAGCTATATAGAGGGGGTTATATCCATGACACGCTGTGAACTCTGAGCGACATTGATAAATAAGTGATAGGCGCTGTAAAAAGAACAAAATGTTATCATTATAATGTTTTTAAAGTGTAGTTTTGGCGGAATAAAGGAAGTTGTGTCAAGAAGTATTTCCCTACCAAAATTGTTGCATCATTCAACATTTTTTTTTTAAAAGAAGAAGAAGAAGAAGAAAAAGGAGGAGGAGAAGGAAAAGAAAACGAGAAAGCATACATACAAATCCGAAACGTATAGAAGAAAGCATCAAAAATGCTATCTCAAGAAATGGGTTCAACAAACTTTGACAAGAAACAATCACATGACTAAAATATTGTTCCTCGAATAAGAACGTGCGTGAGGCGAGGCAGTGTGGGTGTAACCTAAAGCTCTATGTTGATTGGTTAGTTGCTAAATACTTTCTTGTTAACCTTGGGGTCACGAAAACTTTTGGGATTAACTTGTTTGGGTTAATAGCCCTTTAGGTAATCCAACTTATCCTCAAAATGGGCTCACCGGGGGTGTGTTCGTTTTGAAGCAGGCTGATTGGACGATAAAATGTCACGCCACCTTGCTGTAGATTCTTATCGAGAAAAAGTCAACAAATAATATTGACCCATGAATGATGAAATAAGTTAGCCATGTACTTTATTCTAGCTATTAAACATGCGATTCTCCTACGCACTTGCATTTCAGAGAATCGGACAATTCGAATATCAAAGATTATCATCATTATAAGGGCTTTTTCACATGCCGGTCAATTATTTTGAAACAAACTGCCAAAACCTTTTCGTAATCTGTCATCTGCCAATGAATTTAAAACCGCACTCAAGACATACCTGTTCAATGTCGCATACTGCTAAGTATTAAGTGTAGTGTATCGTATGATTTCATGTATAGTGTTTGTACTCATGTTCATTTTTTGTGACTATTTCTACTCTATTTTCTACTGCGCCATGAGCATCACTATTGTGATGAATACCGGCGCATTATAGGTGTTCATATCATTATTATTATTATTATAGTGAAACTTCTAAAACGAAGTGGCACTTTTCCGGATGCTAAAGGAAGCCACGAAGATTCGACTAAGACATATTTTATTAAAATTAATAATCCGAACATGACTTTTGTAGGCAAAAGACAGTGGTATAACAAAATATCGTAGACATAATGAAAGTTTCTTCTTCTTCTTCTTCTTTTCCTTCTTTTCCTTTTTCTTTTTCTTCTTCTTCTTCTTCTTCTTCTTCTTCTTCTTCTCCTTCTTCTTCTTCTTCTTCTTCTTCTTCTTCTTCTCCTTCTTCTTCTTCTTCTTCTTCTTCTTCTTCTTCTTCTTCTTTTGTTTTCTTCTCATTCTTCATCATCATCATCATCATCATCAGCTTCAGCTTCTTCCTTTTCTTCTTCTTCAACTTCTTCTCCTCCTACTCTTTTTGTTGTCTAAGCTTCAAAACGGGGCGAGGCACCGAGGGAGGGTGGGGGCGTACTCAGAGAAACAGCACTTTCGAATAGAACCTTTACAATAATACAGCATTAACTATACAGGTAATAACTCATCCTTCGTTATTTTGCATGATGTTTCTGATAGCTCTGATTTTTTTTAAAGTCCATTATCTACCGCAGAGTCATCCAGGGCAGGGCCGATATACACCCTTCTGGATAAAGGGCACCTGTACTTTTGTTTTCCTAACACCTGCCAGGAGTTCACCTCACAGGCAATGCCAACGTACACTCTGTTACAATACGTCTTCCTATAAAACAAGGATATCCACACACACAAAAACAAAATAGAACGCAACTGAAAATCTTGCGTAAAATTTTGCTTAAAGTGCTGAATCTATTTATTCTATAAATTCTTCATCACCATGAATGCATCCATTATAGAATCTAGGAATAAATGATCAATTTAGCATTTCCTCTTCGTTTCACGGACACAATTCGTAGGTTTGTAAATGAATGTTCCGTTTGTTGTGTTGCTCTGGACAAATAACATTGCATTTAAAACAAAACAAAAATACAAGTAAAGTCACGTGGGATACAGACAAAATTAACGATTCATTTTCTGGCCTTGCATATAAACAAATTCAGTCGTTGAGTTTAATGTTTGACTATGTATTTCAGAGAGCTGACTATGGATTTTAACAAAGATTGTTGGAAACCTGCCCGTGGCAGGGTTTATCCAAGGTTTACCTGACCAGCAGCATAACCTAATAGAATAGGGCATTCGGGTGGAGGGAGAGGGTGACTGGGGGCACGTGTTCCCGGAAAAAACAAATGTGGCATACATTAAGTACACAACAGAAAATGGGTTGCTTCATGAGACCTTCCCCTATTCCTGGCAACCATTTTGAAGCAAACAGGCACATGTATAAGGTGACCAGCTTATATTATTTGTTTTTCTAGTCAGAGATTTTCTGACGTGCCCCCTCCCGTCAAGACAGTCCTGGATCCGCCACTAGTCAAACGTTCTCCTATATCATGTCTATGTCATTTGACCTTAAACCTCGACGTGATCGTACCCAAAAAGTGCAGGTGAACCTAGCGACATTATTGAGGTTTGGAATAAAACATTACGCGAATTAGAGTATCCGGTCTCACGTTATAATTACAACGACTTTAGTTGTCAAAGGAAACTAAATAATCACAATGCATCACAAGCGATACTGTATAGCTTGTCCGTTATCTAAATATTGTACAGGTGAATTGCAGTCAATCAACTGACTGGATTCAAAACTTTTGAAAATTTAAAAATTGAGATGGAATAGTCGAAAGCTTTTAAAAGTTCAAAGTTTGCGTCCAATTTTTGAGAATCCGAAAATAAATGGGCTGGGAATTCTTAAAATACATTTTGGGTCCAGCAAATACTAAGAGAAAACCAAAGACATGCCAAAGGCATAGATCCTGTGAAAACAGTCTCTATAATGATTCTTGATTCGTCATCATCATCATCATCATCACCACCACCACCACCACCACCACCACCACCACCACCACTATCATCATCATCATCATTGTTAGTGCTCAATGTAAATAAGAATTATATACTTATTTGAGACGATAAAAGAAATTTCATAAAATTATTGATGAAAAGAATTACATTTCAGTGATCCCGCTTAGCAAGTTATAATGAGCTTTACAACAACAAAAATATCACTTAATATTACTATAATATCAATAAAGCCTTTACTTTGCGTCAGTCATGCATGGAGCATTCTATACCTATAAAGAAGCGAATAAAATGAACGAAATGACATAAATATCACTCAATCTATAGACTTCAAGGTTCATATTAATGGTGAATGTTTGCATTTTATGAATTATGCCTTTGTGAATGGTATTTATGGAGTCTATATACAACAGTGGCGGGTCAACATATCTAGCTATAATAACATAATCTGAGTAAATTAATTTTCATTTCACAATCTAAATTTTTGCGTTCAGTCAGGCGCGTACGCAGCGGGGGGTTTAGTGGGTTAACCCCCCCTCCAATTTTGTTTTATGTGTGTGTTTCGGAGGAACCCCCCCCCTCTCACTTTTTTTCAAGTTTAACAACAACAACAACAAAAATAATAAAAATGGGGGGCTAAAAGGTGAAAAAACTGACCCCCCACTGAACAAAATATCGGTCGGTATAATTTTCCAATTTCGAAACAAACCCCCGCTTATTCAGCGGCAAAACTGGACCAAAAAAGTGCTCTTACCCCCACCCGCTTATTCAGCGGTTGGCTGAGTCGTTGCGAAAATTTTCGGCGCGATTTTCAAATGTTAACCCCTGTTGAAAAAATCCTGCGTACGCCACTGCGTTCAGTGCATACAGTATTAAAGTTAATATAGAAAACACTGAATAAACAGTTTACATTGCTATATAGTGTGTGTAAAAACCATAACCTTTAAACGTGACCATGAAATAAAAAGTACAAGTCAACCCTACAGACAAATGATTATGTTATCATGGTTCATCATTTATGTCCAGGGTACGTCTATCTTTGGGTAAGCAAAAGTTCACATCCAATGTTTTTCTAAAAAATATTATAAAAAAAGCAAATCCCCCTATTCTATATAAAGGTAACACGGAGGTACATGAGTTATGAATCATTTTAAAGTGTTTCCCAAGAGAGTTACACTTTGAAAATGTTGGGTAAAAAAAAGAGAAGAATTGTTCAACATAATGTACATGTGCAGCCTGTACATGTGTGTCTGACCATCTTTCAGGCAATTACCGGCCAAACTTGAACGATTTTTGCGCAATTTTTAGTTAACGGTGATCGTGGTTGAGCAAACCATTACCCAAGTTGAGCACAACTCCCCTTATTGATTGGTGAAGAGAGAGAGAGAGAGAGAGAGAGAGAGCGAGAGAGAGAGAAATGGATAGAGAGAGACAGAGAGACAGAGAGTCAGAGACAGAGAGACAGAGACAGAAACAGAGAGAGGGAGGGAAAGAGACAGACAGACAGACGGACGGACAGAGAGAGAGAGAGAGAGAGAGACATAGACATAGCCAGAGACAGACATACAGACAGAGAGGGGGAGAGAGGGAGGGAGAGAGAAAGAGGGATAGAGAGAGAGAGAGAGAGAGTCAGAGACAGAGAGACAAAGACAGAGACAGAGGGGGAGAGACACAGACAGAGACAGATACAGAGTGTCAGAGAGAGAGAGAGAGAGAAAGAGAGAGAGAGGAGGGGAGCCAAAAACAAAGTGGCAGGGAAAAGATGACATGAAATGTACAACTTTCTTCCATATCCTCCCCTACTCCATCGCCTTGTTCCATCGCATGTTAATTCTACTATTTCCCGTGCCCCCTCCCCCCGTACTGCCAGTAACCCCCCTTTGATGGCAGGACCCACGCTGTATGCCACTCTGTCTGTAAATGTACTCGGTGCAACGCCTCGTATTTTGATGTCTATACCTTCTCAAACTATTTAATTACTGCCCATCCGCCCCTTTAAAAATTAATCAGGCTTTTTTTTGCGATGCATCCGAGATCCCTGAGAATAAGAATATGATAATATCAGATTGCAACGGCAAAAAAACATTTTCTTCACGAAGTGGCCTTTTGGTTGAAATAATAATAATAATAATGGTGGCTTCTTATATAGCGCACATGTCTGTCACGTCGTGACGCTCCTGGCGCTGCCCCGATTATTACCCTGGCTTTAGCAAGGCGGCCATTACGGCGCTCTAGCATTTCAAGAAATTAATTCCTGCCAGGTACCCATTTACATCACCTGCGTGCCGCGGCGGGACTCGAACCGCGGACCTTGTGATCGACACGAAGTACACGAATGTGAACTCTGTATCCTTGTTTCTAAAACTTTGTACCCCTAACAAAGATACTTGAAGCACATGATATCTCAATTGATTGGTTTAAAATGTAAATTAAATTTAGTGGGTATTAATTTGAATAGGGGTCCAAAAGAAAGACAAATTATTGGATCATTGCTCTCATTTTTATTCCAGGATGTCTTTAATTTTACATTTTGTTATGAAATAGAAGTGTGGTTGTATAATAAGTGGTTCATTCACTTGACTCTCAATCCAAGGGTTGAGGGTTCGAATCCCAGTCCGGCAATAACTAACGTTCTTTGGCAAGACATTAATCCACATTGTACCACTCTCCACCCAGGTGTAAAATGGGGACATGGCAACATGATGGGGGTAGTGAAATATACAGGGCCCTCAGGAAGAACAGAATTGATGCTAATGAGGCCTCCCCGGGTAAGGGTTCGAACCCCAGCCCGGCAGTAACTAACGTTCTTTGGCAAGACATTAATCCACATTAATTTTGCCACTCTCCACCCAGGTGTAAATGGGTACATGGCAACATGATGGGGGTAGTGAAATATACAGGGCCCTCAGGAAGAACAGAATTGATGCTATAATGAGGCTTCTCTGGGTAAACAAAATATATTGCTATTATTATATCATTCCCGCCTATTATATCCTCCTTTATGCCCAGACTTTCAACTCAATCAAGGAAGGATGTGAATCAGTTTCCTCTCCATAAAATATGACGGAGGTAATGTCGGAGGTATACACGAATATAAAGTGATGATATTGAAATTAATGTAAGGGTAAGGGATAAGAGTAGAGTAATGCAAAAAGAAAAAAAAAGAAAACTCTCAAAAATGTTTTTTCCCAACAATAAGTAATCAAAGAAAGCAATGGGAAAAACGAATTCTTAAAAAACAATTCACAATCAATAATTAATCCCTCTCGAAATGCAATTCCTTTGCGTAAACATTAATAATATTTGAGATAAACCATCAAATAACTTGGCCTAAATTTACATGTCACTGAACAGATCACAGCTAACCAATACGATGCAAATTCGTTTTTGATGTGCAACGTGTGTACAATTCATGAAAATATAGATGTTAGTAGTAGGCCTAAATCAAGGCGTCTGTTTTGGTCAGGAACGGTGACAACAAACCACAAAATAGTACACTCTGACATCAAAATAAATATATTCCAAAATAGTCGTCTGGTGTACTTGTGGTGACTCTAAAAACAGACTGTATCAAGGTCTTGATAACTTGCAGCTTGCGCACTTTTAGGCAAACACATACTTATCAGTTCAGTTCAAAAAGTCATGCAAACGCATTTACATTGAACAATCCAAACAATGAACATAAAAACATTCAAATTCATTATTTAAGAGACAATCTTATTATATGTGAATAGGGACAGTTCGCGCACTTTTAGGCAAATCCATACCATTTTAATATTACTTCAATTATTTTCAAACACACGGGTCATACAAACTCATTAAATGGGGCAGTCCTCAAAAATGAACACAAAGACATGCAAATTTGTACATGTAACATAACATTAAAGTGAGAACCGTACTGGGGGCAGCTTGGAAGAAGTCTAATATAAAAAAGCTATCCCGAGAAGAAATTCGCGGCAAATAAAATGTGGTAGGGTCCATGTATAAACCAAGTTTACTTTATAATTTTCTCTCATCCCTAACTACACTAGTCTTACACCTCGTCATCATCGTACATTTTTCCAATATACAGGGAATTAAAAATGTTGTCGAAAACCGATATGATCTGTTGACTGATTAACTTGTTACTTATGTTTCATCTTTAATTTATGAATTGATTGATTTTTATTCGCCAAGCTTCCAACATACAACAATATACAAGAATAACAGATCAAAATTAAGTCAGCTTGAACAGGATAACCCACGAAAGCTCGAGAGCTTATTTCCAGTGGGGTCCCCGACATACATGTACAAAATTAATAAGTTAAAATAGTAATATTTACAGACAAATAAGAATAAGAAAAAAATATATAATGATGATAATAATAATAACAACATTAAACTGATGATAGAAATGATAATAAGTACGAGAAGAAAAAGAAGAAGGAGAAGAAGAAAAAGAGGAAGAGGAGGAGGAGGAGGAAGAGGAGGAGGAGGAGGAGGAGGAAAAAGAGGAAAATAGTGATGAATATGTTGAATTTCTATAACGTATACAAAAACATATATATACAAAATTAAAAAGTATGAACCGGCAGAAGAAGAAGAAAAAAATATGTATTCAGGCTATTTCAATCATATAACATGTCATTCGCTCCTCTCCTCCGACTGTCAAGTGTTAGGTATTCCTATAATTTCCTCTTAAAATGAGCAAAGTTTTCTATTTCCTTTATATCATTAGGAAGGTAATTCCAATGTTTTATGGCAATGTAATAAAACATACAGGTTTTAGTAGTAGGCCTAAATCAATGTGTCTGTTTTGGTCAGGAAAAGTGACAACAAGCCACAAAATAGTACACTCCGACATCAAAATAAATATATTCCAAAATAGTCGTCTGGTGTACTTATGGTGACGTTTGATAATCAGAATTCTTAACCGTCACACACTCACCACAACCAATATAAAATTAAATGTATGTTAATATACATAAGATTTATATACATGTATAACATTTACTCCGACGTCCATACAAACAAGCAATGGGATAGAATAGAGATGAAAAGCAAATTTATGATAGAAAAGACGCAAACGAACAAAATACAAATACAATCTCCTATAATGTTTTGAATTTGAACATTTTCTGTTACATCTGTTTATAAGTTTCCGTTTCTTGTATAAAGTTTTTTTAGCACCTTCAACTCGCCCAGACGCCTCCCCATCAGGAGGAAATTCGCCCCCACCCCCTCCGTTTGATAATTTCTGGATACGCAACTATTTTGTGTGTGTGTGTGTATACTGTGAAATTGCGAACAAAGTGCACTTCTCTTAATCATTTTGACAAAATTGTGTGTTGCAGTTCTATTTTAAATCAGTTAAAGGCGATTAAAGCTTTGCAAATATAGAAATATGATGACGTCATATCAGCATGGTATAAACATACCTACTCGCCAAATTTACATCACTTTGATCAAGAGTGACTAATATATTTATGATCTTAATGTGTTCGTATTTTACTCTAATATAACTAGTGCACTGTTATTGTTTTCATGATCATTCCATTTGTTCATTTCTACGTGGAAAATGATTGAAGTGTAAAAGAGAAGGACATCACAGTGTTTTATTTTACGTTTTTATTCATATTTATCACGAATAAAAAGTCAACTCCTGCACTCTGTACAACCAGGGGCGGATCCAGGATTTTCCAACAGGGGCGTGAAATGTAAGAAATAGCGAGCGCGAAGACTTATCGGCGGGCCCCGGAAAATGTTGAACCTTAAGATGCTCTATGGTACATACTGAGGCATTTCTGAATGCGTAAACTGAACATTTATTTGAATATTTCTTAGCTGCTATTCTTTTACGGAAGGAAAAAGGGAGGGCGCCCCCGAGACACCGCCCTGGATCCGCCCCTGATAACAGCAGTATAACCATAATATTGGCCTTCACACGGTAAAGGATATGGGGAGATAGGTTAATAGATGAATTGCCACGGGAAAGGGCAAGGGGCACTTTCTTGGAACTTACATTACAACGTTGTATTATTTCATTCATATTTATCACGAAAAAAAGTGACATTTGTATAACATGACGCATGTTCCCAACACCGCAGTACGGCCAATAATAGTATTGGCCTTTACACAGTATAGGATATGGGTTAGATAGGTTAATAGATGAATTGCCAGGGGAAGGGGCAGGGGATAATTTCTCGGAACTGAAAGTACACAAACCGTCTTTCCTCGAACGAACCCTGGATATGAACAAAACAAAGCTTTACACGCGTCATGACAATAGAACATCGACCCCCTCCAGCAAAAGGCCTGTTTGTTGACTCACCTCTATCAAATATCAACAGACCGGTTTTCTAACATATTCAAATTTTACGCATACATTTTAAACAAAGGTTGTTTTTCGACAACCTGAAGGCTTAATAACAAATAATGAATGCAGACTGGATTCCAAGTATTATAGTTCATTCAGCAATAACAGGTTAATGGAATACCTCGTCACTAGGTCCCCAGGAAAGAAACATCCATTAATTTGAATATTATGTTAGTAAACCGGTCTGTTGAATCAATGGGGGAATCGTTTTAATCGAAATTCAATGCCGTAATGATTTATCCATCTCATCAACCAGTCATGCAATTATTTCATCATCTGTTCTTTCATTGAACCGTCCTTCAACTAATAATTTATTATTTGCTCAATCACTTTATTTTATTCACCTTACCAACCAATGGAATGAACAGCTATTTTATTATTCAATCACTGATTCATGAATGAAGAGGAAGAAGAAGAAGAAGAAGAAGAAGAAGAAGAAGAAGAAGAAGAAGAAGAAGAAGAAGAAGAAGAAGAAGAAGAAGAAGAAGAAGAAGAAGAAGAAGAAGAAGAAGAAGAAGAAGAAGAAGAAGAAGAAGAAGAAGAAGAAGAAGAAGAAGAAGAAGAAGAAGAAGAGGAAGAAGGAGAAGTACATTCATTCAATTAGTCAATGAATCAATCAATCCATCAATCATTAATTAGACCTGTTTACTAATATATTTTCAATTTTTGCATGTTTCTCTCTCAAACCCTTGGTTACTATTAGGTATTTGATTGCACCTGCTATGCACAATGGCATCTCTATGGATGGAATTCACTTTGCATATATTGGTTGTTGCTAAGTTGGACAAGCCTCTGACAAGCTTTTCAGTCGTCAAGAGAACTTTGTGTTCAAGAATCATGCATAATATTAGTAAACAGGTCTATTCAATCAGCAAATCAATCCTTTATTCAATTCACCAATCGTTCAATTATTCAAACATTCTCATTAAATCGATCATTCATTCAATCAATCTCTCAAGTTATCAACAGAGATGCCAACCTTGTGCAACCAAAAACAGGAACCATGATGGCAAAAAAAAGAAGGAATTTCAAGCAAAAAAAAAAAAGGAATTCATTAAAACTAAACTTACAACCACGCACGACACACTTCCAATGCAGAAAAGTCCATTCCTCATGCTGTTATTTCCATATTAGGACCAGTCCTATAGTTTATTTACAAGTTGGTAGTTTTTGTCGGTATTATCGGCGTTTCATTCTTTTTGGGGGAATATTTACGCATTTCCTTTTTTTTAAAACTCTTTGTTAATCATGAATCTCTATTAAACTCTTTCTATTGAAGTAGTGTTCAACATTATAGGGCATGTGCAACAACAAAACACGTAATGGTTGGCAGCTCTGTATCAACCAATCAATAAAATATCATTAACAAACTAATCATTCAAGTCATCAATCATTTAATTGATCTATCAACCCAAACCAACCAATCAATCAAGCAATCAACTAAACAATTCATTGCTCATTTATTCAACCAATCATTACTCATCATCCATCCACCACCTGAACAACGAGTCCATACTTTAATAACTCGTCCATTCAATATCTTATTTAGTCCACTATACAATGCAAACAAATAGTCAAAACAAATCACTTTTCTTTGTACAAAACAAGTTTATTTGCAAAAGCTGGTCACGTTTTGCCACAGCATACTCTTACAATGAACTTGAATAACATAATTACAAATTTTCATTTCACTCACAAATGGATAATGAAAGTACAACATTATAATGTTGGCTTGAAGGCTATAGCATATTCCTCCACATTTGGATGACATGATACATGTACAGCAGGGTTAGAATGAAGGCCATGAGTCAATTAGTTGAAGATCATACAACCGCATAATTTCTGAATGATTTACCATTTTTTCAACAGTTATTCTCATTTTGTGTCAAGTAAACAGTAGACATAGCAAAAAAAATGATGACCAAGGAGAGAAAACTCTAATTTGGCTGGTTTAGACCAGGAAAGAGAATTAGGGAAAAGTTCCAGGCATATCTTAAAAGATGATTTAAAAGTATATCACAAGATTTTGCAGGCCTGCACTGTGCATTCACTGATATTGTTCCGGTGTTGTTTTTGTTGTTGGTATTGTGATATCATCAGATTTAGAACAGTTTCAATAACAGCATTCAGCATCATCATTCAGGTAATGTTGCACTGGAGTGTGAAGAAAACTTCTGTAAGGTTATACATTAATGATTCGCAAAATATAAACACACAAGCACGATGACAATACACACTATGATTGGTGCTAGCCTCATTGCCTGACATAGCACTGATGGTAATAATCATGAATAAATAGTGGAAAGTGCATAATATAGGATGTGTGCTGACATCATGAATAAGTGACTTATAATTTGATATTTTACTGACGGGATGGCACCAGTAACTCAGACATATTTTTTCACACCCTCAAAGATTTGCTTTTGATGTTGCACTTTGGTTTATTCGTATGTTAAGAAATATCATACTGAAGATAATCTAGTTTGAGGATGTTGTAACATAATGACATATATACATCCTGAAACCACTTTTTATATAACTTCTGCCCTTCATCCATTCAGATAAAACTCAGATTATCATAAAACAGATAGTAAGATATTGTGCTACATTAAATATAGCATAACTGCATACAAATCAGTTGAAGCCATATACAAGTATTTTGAAGTTTAGGTAATTCTTCTGGCGATGCAGAGCCTTGGTATCAGGATCTAGATCTAGTCTAGACCAGACTTCCAGGTCTAGGCTAGGTGGACTATACAACATCAAATGTACAGACATGGCCAACAATTAAAGGTTAAGTCAAGTTCTGGTCATACGAATGAATTGTAAATGAAACTGTTTGAAAGCAATCAAAAAGGGTTGATCATGTAGCAAATAAGTATTGGTGTATACCGTGAGGTTTTTGAATCATCAAAATGATAAGAAGTTGGCCCATTCTTACTAAAGGTCACATGCACTGTACATAGAAATGCGTATATGGGACTACAAAAAAAAAAAAGTGGCATTAAAGTGTAGTACACAACCTTTAACCGTTACCCGTCATATTTTGAAAACGAGGGCATTTGAAGAGCCATCCTTTTCAGGGGACTTTGTTTCTACGATACTCTTCCACACTAAAATGAAAAGAATGATAAACCTCCATATGGTCTAATAATCATTTAATTAATCAACCTCGATCGATCGAGTCAATGATAATCATCATCAAGAGAATGATAAACCTCAACAATTATTTTTCAACTTTCCCAGAACTCGACCTTCTCCTTCATCCTCTTTTTTTTTTTCTTTCTTCTGAATACAGTTATGAGTATATTCAACCTTTTAACCACTGGCAGATTGGGAGGGACAGGAAACACAACCAGTCTGTTGTGCCCTTTTGAAATCAAGAGGGCATACCTATATCAGGCAAGTTCGAGAATGTGCCCCTTATTTTTTTTCTTTTGTCTGGGAATTGTGGAGTGAAAAGGTACAGAAAACTCTTGATAACCCTTTCTTATAATTCAAATTTTTCCCTTGCTTTTCAGAGAATTATGAAGTAAAAAGATAAGGTACACAAAAAAACTCTTAATAACCCTTTCTCAAACCTTTCCTTGCTTTTCAGAGAACGATGAAGTAAAAAGATACCAAAAATCTTGATGATTTTTTAGTTTTTGCTTGTCAGTAAATTTCCAGAATATTGTGCAACCTCTGTTTTTACAAAGCACTGGATCCACACCTGCTGTTGACAACTGAATTGTCTCATTCTTCAGGCTCAATTCAGGACCCAACCGGTTCCTGTAGGCAATCCAAGTAAGTTTTTCTGAGCCATCTTTGTAACCACATCCCCCCAGAACTGGATAGAGCCTTTCATATTACCACTGTAGCACAACGCTGAATAGGTGTAAGAAAATAAACCGAGACAATCTGTGAGCTAAATCGAAATCTATTCATCATCCTCGTCATCATCAGCCTCTGCCCCATCGTCCTCTTCCTCAACGGGCGATGATGGGTCCTCCTCGACCGGCGATGACGCATTCTCTTCTTTGTCAGAACCTTCATCATCAGATTTCTAGAAATGAGAAGAGAAAAAAATAAAAGAATAGGAGTCAAACTACAAGACCAATGTATTGAAGAGTAGTTCTTTTTTTTTTTTAATGCTTCATTTTTCTCGGTTTTTCACACACAAAAACTAAATTTCATGTGCCGGTATCATAATTTTATGGATGCTAAAAATTGCTAACACTCATTAGGAGATTACAGATAATTACTCATTTTTAAAACTGAGTAAATTTAGAATCAATTATGTTTAACTAACTGCTTGTTGAATTCTTTTGATAAAATATTGTCCTGTGCAATGTCATCTTATACAGTGTAAGTTTCAACCAACCACACAAAGGGTAATTCCCCAAAATTGTATACAAAAAGGACACATTTTCAACATTATCTTCAGTAAAAGCACCATTGGCATCACCACAATCTTTCTCCTCATTATCATTAGCATTATAATCACCTTCACCATTAACATCATTTTTCTGATTTTTTAATGAATTATGAGTGAAATCCACTGTGGCATCATCATCATCATCACCATCATCATCACCATTATCAGCATCATTATTATTATCCCCCTCCTCATCCTCATCATCACTACCATTATCAGCATCATTATCCTCCTCCTCCTCATCCTCCTCCTCTTCCTCATCCTCATCCTCATCCTCATCCTCCTCCTCCTCCTCATCATCATCATCATCATCATCTGTTTAGGCTAGCATTCCCTATTCAACACATTAGAACCAATACAATGAATTTCCTTAAAAATTACACACTTCAAGAAATATGTTTGAAGTATTCTAAACTGAAAGATTCGCTCTGCGACCCTGCTTGAAAGTGGAGCGAAAACCAGGTTGATAACCTGCTGCCTGCCCACTCCTTCTATTTCCCTCAATGGTTTTATATGGCAAACATCCTGGTGGGTTTTCAACCACAGACGTGTCGCCAAGACTTGAAAGACCTGCGTAAATGATCAAGACGTGACACTGTCAGGAAACGGTGGTCGTCTAGTTCTGGTTTAATCTAACCTGTTCCAATTGTCATTGTGTGGTTGATTTGACAGCCACTTGTCTTTATTAACAGGAACATTCTTAGTAAGATGTGAATTTGACTTTAGGTGGAATGACTTTCTAACATTTCAAGGTGAAATAACAGTGGCTGAACCTATAGCATAACAGAGCTTTCTACAGGTATACATGAATCAGCTTTTCCTACTCAAATTGGCAACAATTATTTTTATCCTCCACTGTTTCACAGTAAAAAAATGTGTATACTAAAAGAAACAGAGTGAATGAATAGTACAAAAACAAATTAACAAGAAATTGCCAATTTGCACAAAAAATAGTGATTATGACTTTCACTCTGCTTTGCCAATTTAGAGACTTCAATGATTATTATATTCAAGTATGAGAGAAGAAGAAAAAATGAGATGAATTTAGTGGGTTAATGGCAAGTTACCTGTCATGTTTAAGTTCAAATGCACATTGCATATGTACAGGTTTCATTTGGTGTAAATTATAATTTTGAAGCAAACAGGAAATGGAAAATGTATACTCCAAGTACTTGAGATTGCCTCTGAGCATGATCTACACACGATTACATAATCAGATAAAGAACAGAGCTAATGAGGGTTGCCAATGGAGATGAATGAATCATACAGATTACACCTTGTCATGATCTACTTTCATACTTATGCCTATCACTGGCTGAATTCAACAGAGGGCACCCAGTCCAGAATGGATTCCTGAAATAATAGCCATCTTGTTTTTCTGCTCTATTTTCCCCTTTCCTTTACAAAAAAAAAAAAAAAAAATCCCTGTTTGTATTAATGTATAGACTATAACACCCATTAAAGGATAGTGGATTAAAGGGCAATCCAACCCTTGTAATACCAGTAAGTTGATTTGTATGAAGCAAAACAAAATAACAGAAACAGAATGGCAAAAGTTTGAAATTAATCGGACCAATAGTAAGGAAGTTATGAATGTTTGAAATATGAGATCACTAAGTCTATGCGAATCTCAAATTAGTAGTTTGGTCAGTGGATTATGACGTGGGACGTGGATAACTCTCCCATTTGCTGTGTACAAAAATATCACTAATTTCTGTTTTTCTTGTAAGTTCGTTCTCCTTTGGGGCACTACTCAAAAGATATTATAGATAGCATATTATTATAGGTCCTCTAAAAAGAATAGACCCTCCTGAGCCATGATTTTTTGAAAAATTTAAATTTTAGTCATTTTATGTTGGAACAGATGGGATAGTAGTCCGGCACTACATCACATTGACATTACCGCTTCAGGCGATTTGAAGTACCCATACGTATAGTGATTACAACTTTCAAAAATTCATAACTTTCTTATATTTAGTCAGATTTAATTGAAACTTTCATCAGTTTGCTTCTCTGATTATTTCTGCTTTCTTTAGAGTAGTTGTCTATTTAGGATTTCCCTTTAAGATTAGAAGTGTGGAAGAAGTGCAAATGCATTCTGGGTAGGGAAGGAAGCTACAGTGTATGAAGTGATATTTGACTCTCTGAAAGAAGATCAACCTGACTTATTTCTGAAATACTTGAAAGATTACTGGCCCTCCTCCAGTGATCCAACACATGCTACCATCTCTGATCAAGACAACTCCTGATAAAGACATGGATATACATACAACACAATTTTAGAGTGGCATAAACATCTGGTATCTTTCAAAATCAACTTGTTAATTCAGTTTTTCTCTCACTGTATCCTCTTGCCTTGTCTTTGTTATTTTCATAAATTCAGCAAAAATAACGATCAATAGCAAATCTGGAGTGAGTCTTGGAAATGAGACCGCATATGGACATACACAACTCTATGCGCGGCCAGAGAACCTAGGCCTAGTCCTCAAAGACGTAGGGTTATGGTCAGGATTACAAGTGGGCTGTAAGTTGGGTGCAGGAATAGGGCTAGCTTTAGAACTACTCTTATGTACAGTACATGGCGTTTGTTCAAGGGTTGAAGGACTTTGGTTAATGGAGGATATTGACTGAGGAGCAACTGTCTCCAGAGCGTGTGCCTACATAGAGCACATCCTTCAGTCACGAACCTACTGCGAACAGATATCCAACAGGCCACGCTTCTCGAAAGGACATTCGCCTTTTGAACACTGCAAAGTACTTGGCACAGGGGTTAAAGCCTAGTCACACCTCACCTATAGAGATATAATGATAAATCGTTGCCAAATCATTCCCCTGTTGTTTAAGTGAAAAAAATAAATTGGAAATCGCTGTTGTAATTCAGACCTCAACGATTAATTTTGATGAGCCTCTCTAAACAATTCTACATATCTACAACCTTTGCTTTTCCTGAATGACGAATGAGTCAACGAAGCAGTGCATGTCTGTTTTTACTTTAGTTCAGTAGAACTGATTGTATGTCATTGGATTTTCTCAACAGGTGACAAGAAGTTCAACAGCATACATGTAACTTTGTCTGGAGTCTGCACATCACATAACTTAAAGTAAGGCCCCCCCTATGGTAAGGCACACTAAGCACTATAAATGCACCCTGCTTCATGACCTGACAATTGCCTAAATCTTTATTTGGTAAAAGATATAAGGTTAGATCTAAGGTTAGGTTTGGGGTTGCTATTTGGTTTAAGCTAGGTTAAGGGTTGGGTTTAGGGTTGGTGTAGTCCAGATTCTGTCCGTTTTTAAATACTTGTTATTCTTCAATCACACGCATCCCACTCACAGCGCGGTGTGTCCACTCATCGCGCGATCCCCCAAAACAACCGTCGAAAAGGCAAGGACTACTGTCACCGGTTCAGCGTTGAGGGTGTGTTATTTTCTCAGCTGATTGGGTGCGCGACACGGAAACAGTCCAGGCTGTGGACTAGGGTTGGTGCAGTGTCTGGTCCAGGCAAGTACAATCTATAACATTGTCCCTGGTCCAGGGTTGAAGTCAGGAAGCCAATCCAGATTTGAGCTTAGGAATCTAATTTTGAAATCTTGTGCTTGTGGCAACACCCCTAATGCAACACCCCTAATGCACCAACCTGTTGGTCAGTGAACTGGGTTTTACTTTTATAGCTGCAGCTGATTTTGAGGATGACCGACAATCAATTATGCAATGAGCTTTAACGTAATTAAACACCTTTGCTAATCTCTGAAGGACATCCTGTTTCAAGGTTACCCTGTACTCTGACTCAAGTCGTTTACTCATCAAGATACATGTACAAATGATCTCCTATAAAGAATGGGCCTTTTTGCGTTTGATGATGCCGTTTGATTTTATACTGGTACATGGTGCTACCTTCTGAAAAGCATTGCTTGCTTGCTTGCGTTTTAAGCAAATTACATGTGGTGAATCAACACACTAAAGTTTGGCAACTGGTGAAAGTTTCTTGCCATAAAAACAGCCGTCTTTTACCAAATTTTTAAAGTTTCTTAACTGACAGGACTTCTATATATACATGTTCATGTATATCAATTTAAAAAAAAAGAAAACTTGGGGAGGTGAACCAAGTTTCATCCCCCCTTTTTAGCTCTTTCTATCAGGCTTAATATATTTTGAACAAGAAATAAAAAATGATCTCAAGAATAAAAAAACGGGCTGTATAGAGAACTACAAGAGCTGATTTAGTAAATCATGGATCACATTTTCCAAGTGCCTTCTCCCCCACCCCCACCTAAGGCACCTTGACATATTTTGAGCACTGCACTATAGGCAATCTAAACACCTACCCTTTGAGGATATGAAAGTTTGATAAGTTTGAAATGTTCCTATCCAAGTACACACCCACACCGTACCTCTTGACAAAATATTTGGAAAGGGTGGAAAGAAACACAGTTATCACTTAAATTATAAAAACACAGGTCTATGACACAATACCAATGTTTTTCATGAGAACAAAGATCTATGACACAATTCCTATGGAATTGTCCGTAATCGCAACTCCTACACGTACTTCGAAGGAAATGAGGAGTTTTATCGAAGCTTTGATTTCTGTTATCAGGAGCTAGTGGGAAGTGCTCAAAACACAACCGTGTATTCCGAACTTACCACCATTCAGACCACAAAATTCAAAGTACAGATGTAAGACAACCGCATAGCTATGTGAAAGTAATTACTTTTTGCTTGTGTGAACGGCATCTAACGAAAAGTCATAGGAAAATGGATGTTTGAGCACTGTTTTGAAACAAAAACTTGCTACCAAATCAGGATGTCCTTCTTTTGCAAATGCTTCTTGTGACTGGGCATTGGTGATTTGCCGCTAACACTAAACATACATCAACTGATGTCTTCAAAACTAGATCGTAATACAGTGTTTCTTTATACGATACATTTTTTTCATGTGTGCATGCCCCTAAGGATTATTCACACAACCTTTCTGTAAAGTGTGAATACGCTAAGTGAAGGGTCTATTTGATGTTTCTTTTCAGTGTGAACAGGCTACGAGCGAGGGTTCTACAAACAATGCTTTGTACTGGTAGTGATACTTGATAATGACCAGTAAGCAGGCGTGGTCATTTCCTTCCTTAAAACAATCGATTCATTACATATCTTATCTAAGGCTCATGGCCAACCATGGACCTACCAATAGTTTGCTGGTGTCACAGATAAGGATCTCTGGACACTTCAATTCTCCAGATAAAAAACAGGGATATACAAATGACACAATTCTCTTACAGGCAGTGTCTTTCAACATCATATTTTTAAATCAATATTCCTTTCTCTGCATCCTCTTGTCTTTGTTATTTTCAGATATACAACAACCTGTATAAATAAATGATAAAAGAAACGGAAAAGAAAATCTGAAGTGAGTCGGGAAATGAGACTACATCTGAACAAGTACAGGACTCTCTATGCGCGAAGAACTGAAGCGGCCAGAGATTCTTGTAACTATTTGATACATATAATATGGGGGCTCTCTCTTTTTAACCATCTTTTTACCATTTTCAGGGTTGACTTCACCCTAAACCTCCTATTAACTTTTTTCCACTGACAGCGAGTTGTAATCCTTTGATAAAAATAATAGGGGGGGGGGGCTCTTTCTTTTTTTATTCATGGGGCCTTCAGGACCTTTTACCATTTTCAGGGCGACTCCCCCTGAAGGCTGAAATATCTCCCTTTTTGCAACTGACAGCAGGTAATAATCATGGTAGAAAAGAAAGCCCTAGAACCGCGGAGCCCTAGCTGGAAACCATTTTCCAGTCTTTGTCCCTTTTTCTCAAACAGCCTTCCCACTGAGTAAATCCCATGTACAATGTCGTACGCCCTAAGATCAACTTTGTCCCATTTCTTTGCTTATCTTTGAATCGAGAATGACCACATGCAGATACTTTTTAACATTTCAACTTCTAATTTTAATCATTTGCAAGCACATTAATAGAGTACTTAAGTAAGCACATGACACCCCCTTTTCATATTCCAGTCAAATTTGTAAAAATGCATATTAGGAAACCTACCTTAAAATATAAACATTCAGGATCACATTCTATTTCTTTACATATAACACTTTGTCATGTTGAGTGTGCCTGGCTCATGAGTACACAAATAAAAACAACAACAAAGAAACAGAAACAAGAAGGGACACAATGACAGACAAGAACATCAGTGCTCTTTGGAGAGCGAAAGAGAGAGAGAGAGAGAGAAAGAGAGAAAGAGAGAGAGGGTGGGAAAGAGATAGAGAAAGAGAGAGAAGGGGAGAGAGAAAGAGAAAGAGAGAGAGAGAGAGAGAGAGGGGGAGAGGGAGAGAGAGAGAGAGGGAGGTACATTATACATGCAAGTGTATGACAAATTGAAGATGGAAATCCTACTCTGACAGTAAACAGCTACAAACAACAAAGAACAAGTAAAGGTTTGATAATTTGTTTGTAGAGAAAGAAAAAAAAGTGTACATCGTAAATAGTATACTAATAGGCCTTACACTTAAAAACAGAGTATGAACAAAGACGTATCCTATTCCTACCCCACTAATTCAGAAAGTCAATCTCACATCGATGTTTAGTAGGTAGTGCATTCAACAAAGAGCAACAATGACACATCGAATCTGACACTCAAAATATGAAAATAAATGGTTTTCTGTTTCTTTCTTTTGAGCACAGATTGCGTACTTTGTTGACAAAATACAAAAGACCCCCTGGTATAAACCTAGGTCAGATATAAACTACTATTGTGTCAGCGGATCGGTACCCTTCAGAAAACTTGCGTCAGAGCGTGCCATGAACCCAAGCATGGTTTGGTGTACTAACATGCATACAGCAAATATCAACAAGTCTCTGTAAATCAATGAATAACCCAGAAAACAATTGAAAAGAAAGAAAAAAGGTTAATGATCTGTTTTGCTTGGCGATTGCTCAAGCCACCACCCAAGCTTTCGGAAAAAGTTTGGGAACAAATGGATCAAGGCCTTCGCAGAAACGATCACCGAGAATCTCAGACCCAGGGCTGGCGAGAGACCCAAACAATCGAAACGTGGATAAACACCCAGTCTTTACACAATGCATCCTTGAATCGAAGCTGGTCCACCCAAGGACTCCTGTCCCTCCAAGGAAGGCTCTGACGTCATACCAGGACTGCTCCATGCTGTGTTCAACATCTTGTTTTCACTCGTTTGACGTAGATGTACTTGGAGATGTAATTCACTTTGAAAAGGACATTAAAGGTACTATGTCCTATTTGCAGGCCCCAAAAAATGAAAAGGTTAAATTCCAACGGCATTTGAAAGACAGTACTAATTTAGAACGACCATTAGTTGTCGAATCGACTTAAGTGATTGCAATCACCTAAGTAATAGTCTGATTTTCAGACCCTTTTACCGAATGTTCGTATGTTTTATGCTGCACAAAGATTCAATCAGTTTAATTTTGGCCATTACAGTACTGGGTTATTGATCTAGACAAATGCTCATGTACATGTACCTGTTACAGCTCATTTTATGTACATGTATGTTATTACCAAAGAAAAAAATATGTCAGTGAGTCACTCAATAGTGTCTGACAGTGGAGTCTAGAAGGTAAACAGGTTTCCTTGCATAATTTGAACACTAGGACACTGCTAATGTTTAAATTTCACATTTCACAGATAGGACATACATGACACATTCATAATTCCTACATAGCCTTTCTACAAAATTTGATGGGGGCTGCAAAAGGGAAATAGTATCTTTAAAGGCATATATAGTGGACCAAAAGTATCTGTTTTCTTACTTTTGTAAAATGGCCTTCGAAAATGCAATACATGTACAAGTAATAATAAACACAGTTCTTTCAACTTGAAAGTCTTAGGTTTCCTCACAAACTGTCTTGGTTTGTCCGAAAAGGACTATTAAAGTGACTCGGTAACATTGCCTCAGATTCTGAAACAAAATCCTGGATTTAGCTCATGCTGCAATCATAATTATAAACCTTTAGTTTAGGTCAGTCAGGAATCCCATGACTTTTACAAGCCGATCGCCTGTCTGATTATCAAGATATTTATGATTGAAAATCGAAATTTCATTTGTCGTTTTCCCAACGGTTTTTATAACACTACAGTCTATTGGGGAAAATGAGAATGGTAAAACCAGTCACTCAAAGATTTGTCTTTTTTGAGGCACTTCATGATCATTTTGAAGCGCAATTTTTTTTAGGGCTTGAATATTACACCATATCACAGACACTGATAACACCTAGAGTGTAGGGCCATGCATCTCAGATTTAACATTGTTAAACAATGCCTTTAACATGGGACAGATGTTTTGTGATCATTCCATCTTGCTTGCATGCGCTCCATGTAATATAAATGCTTAGAATAATGGACTGGGCTGCCACTCCTTCAGGTTTTAACACCCACCCCCATAATGTGCCCTGTAGAATGATCACACCCCCAACATATAGAACCCTAACACACAATATTTCTTACATTTGGACAATTGACCCTGTAGGACATCATGTACCCATGCCCACAGAACATCTCCCCCACCCACCCACCCACTGCCCCCTCACTGGCCAATGTATCCTGTTGGACATTTACCACAAGCAAAACTATAGCCTACATGTACCCCTCCACCAAAATAAGTACCCGGTACCCATCAATGTTGGCAGGAATATTTAACCCTATGCAGGCTTAATGCAGAGACGACCCGGCTCCTATAGGCAATGGGGTGAATATGTAGTAATAGAAGTGAATTTTTATTTAGCACATGGAGAACAGAATAATAGATCCGCTGTTTGAAAACTAGGCTATCTGATTCATAACTAAACCCCCAAAAGATGGAGCAAAGTGAATCGATCAAAAACATGAAAAATCACATGAACATAAGCCCTATACTCAAAGAACAGCAGGTGAAACATTCTCCTACAGGTCACATGATCATGCCAAGCTTCCCAAGAGTCATGTGACCTTTAAGACAGAGCTCTCCCTATGGGTTCAATGCAAAGGTTCCATCAACTTTGTGTATCAAGTCCCTTGGGGTTGTTTCTCGGAAAGAGTCGCAGAAGTTGCATTTCCATTAGGCCAAACAAGCTCAAGGTTGAGCAATTAGACTAACCTTCTTCTTTAGAAAATGTCTGAGTTTGTAGTTGCCCATCACAGTTTGCTCAAGTCAAGATAACTCTGCATGCTCAGGGCATTGGCTCAGGCCGCACAGCGTGTAAAACTGTAAAAAATCAGACTCTTTCGCAACATACGAGTTTGGCAAATTGTTTATGACAACCATTTTCATAGCAAGAAAAAAAAATTCAAAAGAAAAATAAAAACTTATGTTGCGTTTAAATCTAATTTTACTATTTTGCAAATTTTAAGGTTATCTTAACCGCTCAGAAAATCAGAAAAGTTTGATGCATACTAAATTTTCTGAATTAACAGTAGTTTGGGTGTGCCTCCACTAGTATTAAAGCCTGCTACGTGTCCCTTTAACTGGCCATACAGCACGCAATTTCATGAACAATCCCTACAGCTTGCTAAACCTTGATCAGAATTAACAGATTATTTTGAAAACTTGGGCTAATGAAAACAGATCAATAAATCCTTGGCCTCCACATGAGGATGAGTCTGTCGACAACCTTGAATGAAATCAAGCTGGAATGTTCCCAAATTCAAGGTTAGTTTCATTCACAGTCTTCTGGCTGTGTGCCTCATACTGTCAATAAATATTTCAGATAATACGTATCATCGGCTTCACCTTGATGCATGCCAGGGTTCAATGAAATAGGGAATTAAAGAAAAGGATATCAAATAAATGTTGACAATTACCTTCTTCACATTCAACACATGAGATTTAAACTCATTGTTGTGACCTGCAAATTCATGACTGTTCCCTAGATCTTACAAAATAACGAGGTAAGGGGTGAGATGTTCTCTGCAGGTTTCCATGGTTTCACCAGGGAGTTGCTACGGTAACACCACATGGTAGCGACCACCTTTCGCTGCAGAACTCTGTGAATTCCCAATCATAGGGAATTGTTGCTATATCAGCATAAACAGGGCAAGTGCTAATGTTTCTCGACAACAGTAACTTGCTGGTTAATATACAGCCTTAATAAAAAAAAAATTAAAAAATAACGAACAGACAGAATATGTCACTGCAAAGGGGGATAAATCAATCATAGAATTGTTTATAATGGCCTTGTAAAAACTGATTGCAATCAGGTTATCAAATGAATTTAAAATAAAAAGACTGGTACCGGGTAGTCAGGGTACCGGGTAGTCAGGAATTGGTTAGCAGGCACAAACCCTTGTCAGGCGATGTACGAAAACAGTGTCAGCACTACAAGACTACAATAGGCTCTGTACTTTACCCACTCCTGACTTGTTTGACCACAGAGATATCACAGCTCTGATTTGAAACAGCCAGAGACGTGACAGATCTAGGAGTTGCTCAAGGCCTCTAGGAATTGTGGAAAAGTGTCAAAGAAGAGTCTGTGCTTCAAGACTATCAGGAAATTGTGATGGTTGGAGGCCTAGCTACACCTTCTCACACCAGAGACCAAATGCGCAAACTACTTGACCCATTTTCAAAGATTCTTGTATTTATCATGATGTTGGAAGCATGTCAAAAACCTTTTCCTCCACTCGTTGATCTCCGGGTCTTGATGCTATTATGCCCTCTCAGCCTTCTGATACCAGATCCCAAACATTTCTTTTATTCCCATCATCTCACGAAGTGAATTCACTTGAGAAATAAGTGAAGTTTTCCTGCTTCTTCCTTTCATAACATTGGCGAAAAGCCAAAATGGCCTCCTGCCCTTTTTTTTGTGTCTTCATTGGAGTTGGTGGGTACAGCTGCCTAACCATTCACTCAGTTCCTGGAAAACTTTCTCACCGATCACTCCAAACTGTTTACATCTACACTTTGTCAACTCTCGAAGTGCTTGAGCCTTGAGGACATTACCAGAATGATGTTATTCAAAATTGGGTCCTTGTGAAAAAGGATACCCCATTCATCAACAAATAAAAACCAGCAGTCATAATTCATCAAAATTATGGTGTTTGCATGCAGACAATGCATGGACAAACAAAACCCATATAAAAGTTAACTGACTGCAATAAATAGCAGTCAGTTCTCTTGAACATTGAACTGAATGCCATATCTTTACAGACAGCCTACATGTACCTGTGTGTGTTTTGGTTTCATACCATGGTTAAAAAAAAGTAAGACTCTGTAAATTTGATTCCTAGATTCTCACCTGCACTTCCGGAAAAATAAGCAGACAGCTCTCTTATTTGATATTTAATGTCCTTGTTTTTTAAGTTTTATAATAATAATTGATAATGATAATGATAATATAATGATAATAACAATAAGTAAAAAAAAGAAACAATAATAATAATAATAATGATAATAATAATAATGATGATAATGATAATAATATTAATACTAATAGTAAAAATAATATAATTAATAATAATAATAATAATAAAAATTAAAATAATAATAATGATAATAAGAACAATAATATGTTACATTTTTATTGCGCATTACATAATACATTTCAATGCCCTTTACATTACCTACAAAAATACATAATGACACTACAATCCCAATATACTACATTATAATACGGTCTATGGATAAAATTTCAAGTGTCCATGGACAAGAGACTAAAAGCAAATTGAAATTGCACTACAACAACGATTTCTGAACAACGTTTATAAAAACTGGTTTGTTGTGAAACAGGATACCTTTAATAGACATCATTCAAAATTATACAGCTACCCGGTATAATATAACATTACAAGGTACCGTATTGCTGTTTCGTGTATGTAATGCAGGTACAGCAATGAAATACCAGTAAAAGCTAGGGGTTACGAGATCCAACTCCTAGGTAAAAGTAAACTGGATGCACTATAAACAACTGCAAGTAGTCTTGTATATTTGATCTTTGTTCCGCATCAAATTACAGGTACTGGTGTTTGTTTTCAAACCATTGTTGATCAGAATATATAGACAATGGTCTCTTAAAAATGTCTTACTATTCGTACCGTGTTTAATCAACAAAATGAATGCATTCAGATACCTATCTTTGCAAAGAAGAGTAATCGAAAAAACATACGAGTGCAAAATGTCAATATTGAGTTTGTACTGCCAAGACCAAAAATACTTCATAGTCAATAAACTTCGTAGTCAAAATAAATGATCTTTCGTTTCCTACTCACACTACCAAACTGACTCCTAACCAACCAAAAATCTTAATTCTTTGCCACTCCCGGGAAAATGTCATTTTTTCGGGACAACTATAATTTTTATTTTGAACAATGTAAACTTCTATCTTGTCCATTACCAGTCTGACGACAGTCTTAACATTGGGACTTTGGTAAAAGATGGGACTTTGGTAAAAGATAGCACAGATACTGAAATGATCTGGATACAAAAAAACAAATGAACTCTATTATTTGTAGGAATGAGAACCTCAAAGCTGAAACACAAAGCCACATGAATCTCTCTGCTCCATGCATTCTATCTCTCATGTTAGCCCTGTGCTGATGCCTAGCAAACTCTCTAAGCACTGTCTATGTTTGAACTCAAGATGGCTCTAGACTTCTTGCCTGACAAAAATAAAGCCACTGTCAAATTCCACTTTAGAGATTGGTTTCTACTTCCTTACCCTGCCTGGACTGTTTCCGTGTGGCATGCCCAACTCGCTGAGAAAATAACACACCCTCAACGCTACCAACCATGGAGACAGCGCGTGCTTTCATTTTTCAATGGGGGTATTTCTGGGGATTAGTGGAGACATCGCGCTTGCTCTTTGTGGGATGGATGTAGGAGGGGAGGAAGATACTTGTACAAAACAAATATTTAAAGAGGAAAGAATCTGGACTATGTACCTACATGTACCAAAGAAGTTGCATTCATGTATCACACACATATTGATTATTGAATACATTGAACAATTGCCAAAACATGTTTCTCAAAGAGGGGGAGTGACATTGATAGTGGATGAAGAATTGCATCTCCTACTTGCTATTTTTATGAGAGTCATTTTGTAAGAATCTGATGAATTTGACTCTCATTCTTTCTTTGTGACAGCTACACGTACATGTATGTAAAGCTTTTTTTCTCAATGTGAATTAGAGATAATTAACTCTTATTAATATGTACCTAGCACTTTTCTAAAAAAATATACGATTTGTAAAATAACAATCACAAGTTTAGTGCATTTATTGATGAAAGATTCAAGACATTGTAAAACCATGAGGTATGGCTCGCAAGATCCTTTAAACAAATTTTACAAGACGTCCTGCTCGCAAAAGTTTCACACCATGAAAATACTCAATATCACTACAATTTTACAATTTGCGTAATTGCTTTGGTGACCCGTCATTGCCATTTTGAAAGCCTCCGCTTTATTGTATCTATGTGGAGTGTAGAATACGATACATTTACAGTATTATCATATGCATTTTATATACACAATCACAGAAATTAAACAAAGGATTCATTGACTGGTGTTGTCATGCCCTAGTTTTATAACGTCAATAACACTTGACACGAGAGATTATCACAATTCAAGTGGTCTTATGATCTAAGAAATGATTTTGAACCCAAGGCGTAAAGGGTGAGATAATAACATCTAAACAAACATTTTAACTTTGGGAGGATTCCAAAAATAATATTTACCCAAATGTTCTCAAATTCCCTTTCAAATAATCTATCCATTCAACAAAAGAAGCCCTATAACACGATGTAAATCTGATAATTCATTACAGACAATGTTCCAATGATAAGTATTACGATAGCACAATCAAATAAAACCCCTCCTTAACTTTGCAATAATTTGAAGCTTATTCCTACTCATTATTCTTTGGTGTACAATCATTAATGAACATGATCGCTTAGACTTTCGAGAAACCAACTCAAGGACAATCTCAATACACTATTACATATGCCAAAGAAATCAAGACATGATTCCGATTGTCATTGTAATGTTCACACAGTTCATTAAAGGTAAAGACCAGTTTTGGAAACGCCCCTCTCTCAAAAAATGAAATGGAAGCTCTCATTACCAATCATGTGAAAGAATATGTTTTGACTAATACGTGATGATACAAATTTTGCTGGGAAACCGCCTACTAATTGATATATTTGGTAAATTATTATATCTATTGGGACCAAATAGATATCGCGCACGTGGTCACGTAGTCCCATATACATCTTTCTGTGTACAGTGCTTGTAACTTTACCAAGACCGGGCCAAATTTCTTATCATTTTGATGATTCCAGAACCTTGCAGTACACACCAATACTTATATGCTAGATGATCAACCTTTTCTGATCGATTTCACAACGTTTCTTTCACAATGCAATCGCATGACCATAACTGGTCTTTATCTTTAAGTTATGGACTAGTCTACTGAAATTGCCTAAAACTGATTTCTTGACAATTGCTTGTGAACATGATTGTTAATGACAAATTTACAGATTGTTCAAACCTGTTAAATACTTCTGCATAAAATGCTAGACTATGAATTATTCCTATGATCACTCAAATCTTTGATTCTGGAATTTTTAGTTGATAAATCTTTAAACGTAGAGCAGTCACTAATTTTAATAAGGAATAGTTTTGTTCATTTTCAAATCATTTATAAGAATAAGGTACATGTAATAAAGGCTTTCCATTCACAATCTATGAATTCTATTTAGATGATTCAACAGATTTTGTTCAGGGCTTTATTTCTGCTCAGAAAAAGGGTTAGGGTTAGGGTTACCGTTGCGTTGGGTTTTAGGTTAGGTAGAGTGGTTGGTCCAGGGTTAATGTTAGGAATTTGGTTAGTACACGGAAATGACTGCAGAGCTATTGTTACTGGAGCATTAATCTACATTTGCCACTCTCCACCCAGATGAAGTAAATGGGTACCAGGTACGAAGGAATTCCTTGAATGCTTTAGCGCCTTATTATGGCAGCTCAGCTACAGCCGGGATAATAATATGATACCTTGTATTAAGTGCAGTAGAGTAATAACTGCGCTATGTAAATGGACCTATTATTATTATTATCATTATAAAAACACGAATGAATGGTTTACATTGACTACTACATCGCAAACAAAATAAAAATTAGATTTGGATAAAACTATTGTGCACTTGATATAAAACTGTCTTGTTACAATGGGTATAAATTTTTTACTTTTTTATTTCACACATTTTGGCCTTCACCTTTGTGAGCCGACTTAAAATTGCGCTTAACCTTTGTTCGCATTTATCTGAGGCCGGTAGCCAAACCTTCAAAGTTTGAATGGAGGGCTGTCAGAACGAGGACTCACAAACCCAGAGCAAACAGGCTATAAATTGACAAGATAAAATGAGCAAATAACACCTTTGCTCCAGAGTCCGCACCCTGTTCAGAAACGTGCACGTCCATATGGTGATGATATGGTTGCGGTCACTGATCAGTCAAAGGACAGATATTTGATAGTTTCATCCTCATCTGATTTTATGCTTTGAATCAGTTTGGTTAGGTCGATTAAATTTATTCCTAGTTTTTCATCCCAACCTGTATTAAAAAAAAAAATTATTATCCCACCTTCTGTTTCTTTTAAAGGGATCCGGTAACTTTGTCTCAGATTCTGAAACAAAATCCTGGATTTAGCTCATGCTGCAATGATAATTATAAACCTTTAGGTCAGTCAGGAACCCCATGACCTTTACAAGCCGATCGCCTGTCTGATTATCAAGATATTTATGATTGGAAATCGAAACCAAATTTTGCGTTTTCCTAACGGTTTTCATAACACTACAGTCTAATGGGGAAAACGAGTATGGTAAAACCGGTCACTCAAAGATTTTTACTTTTTGAGGCACTTCTTGATCACTTTGAAGCACAATTTTTTTAGGGCTTCAATATTACACCATATCACAGACACTGATAACACGTAGGGCCATGCATCTCAGATTTAACATTGTTAAACGATGCCTTTAATGATAATTTCTGTTTTGAAATGAAATAGAAGAATCCAAGGACATATGGATAATGTCTACATGTACTAACTGTCACTGATATATAGTGATCCCCCGCTGTGATTTGATAAGTATTTGTAGTGCAGTCACAGATGAAAATGTATTTTTAAAATTGTCCTGAAATTAATCCAAAAGCATAGTACAGGAAATATACAAATATTAAGTAACATGGAACTCCCTCTTCTTCCTGTTAAAAAAGAATCCAGATCAGAACTTTGAATTAATTCTGCATGGCCACTATACATACTGGAGGATCTTTAACTCCTTACATTTTCACCCCAAAGAATTTTTTTCCACTTGAGTCTGTGTGAATTGCTTTATGCCAAGACTGCACAGCAAATTAATTGCAAATGTAGCGATGATCAAATATTCAAATCATTTCTGTCTTGTTGAACAATTGCAAGCCCATCATGTAAGAAATTTCAAAACATGCATCAAGGGAACTACAGCATGTACATGTAGGCCTTTGTGGAGTTCAGTATTTTTAATGATTAAAATAAGATTGAAAACATATCACACCATGGAACCAGCCATAATCTAAGGAGTGCGTTTCATCAACAAAAATGATTAAAATAAGTGATGAGAATAACGCGATAGCAACTACTTTCGAAAAATCAACCTAAGGCTATTTCATTAGCCTTGTGCGTCACCTTTCGAAATGTGCGAACATGACAGAGATGTATTACGTAATCCGAATATGTTTTCTATGGGATATAAAATAGGATATCATTGGTATTGGATTTGCCCTTGAGTTGAGTTTTTTTTTAATAGATGCCATTATTTTTAATGTGATTTCAAGAAATGGTGAATACTTTAGTGGTGCAGAGCAGGATTGGCTCTAATATAGGATAAATGTGAAAGGGGTCTCACGGAAAACTAAAATAAATCTTCAGAAAGAAAGAAAGATAAATAGTGTGGACTTCGGACATAGGAGTGATGTTAGCACTGGAATTTGTTTTATTGACAGAACTCGACACAAACTTAATCTCGGTTATCTTCTTATGCTATCAGATAATTATAACTTAAGGTTATTAGAATGACTTAGTTAGTGGACTGAAGGGGGGTATTCATAAGCTCTCAATATTTGCCGGTCCACGTGGAATAAAAAAGGTTGAGTAACTATTCAATTTCTTCTTTTATGATTCTTTTCCAAAAATTCTCCTAAATAATGGACGGAGGAGATTTTCTGATTAAAACTTAGAATTGATTCAGTTTTAATTCTTCTTTTCTTCCCTTGACGACACCATTCCCTTCAAACTTATTTTGTGTTTCCACCCAGGAGCTTATAGATTAACTTGAATACTGGTCTTATGCTTTCAGGCAATTATGATATTCTTTCCACATTAAAAAAAAAGAAAGCTCACGATTCATGTTTTATCAGTACCTGATCTAGCTAAACCCTACCTTTTTGTTTGGTAGAAGTTATTTGGCAACATATGACAGACCAAATATCATGGAGGGTAAATAACTAAATATAACAAATTCAAATAAACAATGTTCATCTCATCAACATAAATGATGTGTAAAAAGAGAACAATCATATTTCAAAGTCTAACTCCTTGTAAAAGACAAGCTCTCTGCAAACGATTCTTTTTGTAACATAATATCTATTGATATCAGATATCATGTTATTATGTTCATCTCGAATTAAACTGCCCTATATTTTACATTTTCACAATATCTATATCATAAAATCTTTAAATAGGGTTTCTGTGCCCAACATTTGCTCACCTCAAATCAAACCATTCTTTTTGTAACATAATATCTATTGATAGTAGAAAAAAAAATCCACACATGAAATCTTTAAATAGGGTTTCTGTGCCCGACATTTGTTCACCTTGAATTAAAACACCCTACATTTCACATTTTCACATGTTTTTACTTTTATTCAGGCAAAGTTAACCAATAGACTACTGAGTTTTTTCACTGCCATAGGCTTAATACAAGATCCACCCAGTTCCTGTATTAATTGGGTTAATGCCAGAGAGGACTTTGCCTTTAAAGAGTAGGTTGAGTTCTGATAGAGAACGAACAAATTAAGAGCCTTCTCATTTCTTTAAGTTACTGCAGAATAGTGTCATAGAACAAACACCCCCTGAGAAGGATTGGTCTTCAGAATTCAATTGCCTTGATATTTAATATACGAACAGAAATAGCCTAAATGTTTGGACCACACTTTCACGCCACACTTTGTGTATAGTCCTACATACCCATTCCGTGTGCAATGCTGGTCACTCTATGTGATATTCAGGCAAGACTCGGTCAATTTCTCATCAGTTCGATGATTTATTTCAAAGCCACAAAATACACATTATTCTTTAATATGCAATACATAATCCACCTTTCTCAATAGTTTCTTTCAAATTGCAATCGCCAATGGTATGTCCAGAATTCGATTTTATCTTTAAAGAGGAGGTTGAGTTCTGGGGAGAGGTGAAAATAATTTGTGAGCGTTTTCATTGTTATTACGCAGGTGTGGTAGAACATCAGAGAAAAAATGTCCCCTGAAAAGCATGGCTCTTCAAATGCCTTCATATTCTAAATATGACAGGTGACAGCTTAACAATGAGGCCTGATTTTTTTGCTACATGTTTGTGTAGTCCCATAAAATTCTTTTTTTTGTGTACAGTGCTTGTTACTTTACCAAGACTGGGCCAAATTTCTTATCATTTTGATGACTCCAGAACCTTGCAGTACACACCAATACTTCTATGCTACATGATCAACTTTTTCTGATCGATTCCACACCGTTTTTTTCACAATGCAATCGCATGACCAGAACTCAACTTTATCTTTAAGTCTAAGAAAGTAGGCAGACGCAATTAAGGTACGAGGATTGTTTTCAACCATTGTTCATTGTCTTATAAGTTCAAAAACCTTAAGCAGCAAAACTGTAAAGTATACGCCGACGCCGACACCAAAGTCTTTTATTTCTAAAATTGATTCCTTTATTCTGTGGTTTCAGGGGTGATCGAACCACTCTCAATCTGCATATAAGGAAATCCAAGAAGATTTAACAAACTACCTTGTAAAATATAAGATCTCTATCATGTCCTGTGTGGTTTAGTGCCCTGTTCTAAACTGGGAAAACATGTTGCACAATTATTATTTTGGTCATAAAAAATGTCAAATGTCAAGATAAACAATGGTGGTGTCTTATATTTCAAAGGAAATGTCAAAATAATGAAGAAATGTAAATAGTGGTTGTAATTCAAGGGGAAAGGCAACAATGTGACATTTCCAAATTTAAAATGATATTTTCTATGAAAATCCAAACCTTTCACATTTCGCACATAATTAGCATGCATGGGTTAATACTGTTTTGAGTATTGAGATGTACATGTATCTAATACATGTACCAGTGGTTTAACCCTTTCAGGAAAGGGATTTTCTAGCTATGGCTAAATTGATCACATATTGTTCTTCAAATTGGCAGCAAATTTTAATTCAATTTCAAATCCCACATTGTTCTTATCAAATGCAATGTCTCTCAAGACAATATGCACGGTACATGGGTAGCAATTTTGTCAATAACTTGAAGAAAAAAAATCACAAATTTTGATCGAAAACAAAGATTTTGAACGTCCAATGTGAGGATTTAAAGGATTTTAAAGATTTTAAGGCTTATTTTCCCAATTAAAATCCTGGTGTCTAACCCAATGTGATCATAAAACAAGAGGAATGTTTGCCCTTTCTACTCATCCATCTGGCATATATATCTCCTAGTGCTCTGAATTAAAAGTTATTGAACCCAAAC
>CP137672.1:4940180-4942680 GCA_037976565.1 Mesocentrotus franciscanus
GAACCCAAACACAAATGCTTGTCCTGATAGGGCTAGCTAACATAGCAGCAATCATTTCTTGCAATACATACATGTATTTACTTTAATTTTCATGAAAATTTGCAAACACCATGTCAAAAGCTCATTCATTTTTACTGAAATGTTGATGTCACATGACTATTAATACTTAGATATTCACAAGCAATGTTTTTTGGCAAATTAACAAGCTAATTGGGAAACTAGTCATCAACATTAATTAAATTTCTAAATCAATTCTTCCATTAAAGTTTTTAAGTTCACAGCCAATGGGCGATATCAGTCATCTTATATGATGAATCAACATTATCCGATATCCATGATATTTTATTGCATTTAGTTATAACTGCAAAACTAAGTTTGCTATTTTTGGGTAGCAGTATAATCAATATCTCCTAAAAATTAGATAGTTGGGGAATGTGACTTTTGTTTCTAATGAGAAATTTGTTGGCAAGAGCATTACTTCCTCTTTAGTCTTTGTCGTAACTTACAAACATCTGGCCTTGCTTAATTTTGAAACAATAGGCAATTAAGATTAATGAGCTTTACGGAGTTGAGTTTCACACACACCCAGAGCAGGGGACAAAGGTAGGTGTGTGTATTTCACGTTTTCCAAGGCTTGCATTTCTTGTTTTCTATTAGAACTTGCATTCCAACCGTTTCACAAGGCAACAACATGTTTGTATGAACAGGTATTGCCAAATTATGTTTGAAGAGAAAATTAAATAAAACTTAAAGCTTGTTTAAGTTGTGTTTTATAATATTTGGGATAAAATGTAATGGTGAATTATTCATCGCATATATCTTACACAAATACAATGTATGTTGTTTAAGTAGGTAACATATTTTATCTGATCAAACCATTTGTGAGACAAGTAAACTTTTCTCATAAGTTGTTAGTCAAATTGTACTTTGTTTAAAAGAGAAGACAATATGGTGAAAGAAGGAAGAAAACATTAAAGGCCTATTTCTATGACAGGATTAAGAAAGCTATATGTTTCGAAACCTTCTACGAACAAAGAAGAAGAAGGAGGAGGAGGAGGAGGAGGAGGAGGAGGAGGAGGAGGAGGAGGAGGAGGAGAAGGAGAAGAAGAAGAAGAAGAAGAAGAAGAAGAAGAAGAAGAAGAAGAAGAAAGAAGAAAGAAGAAGAAGAAGAAGAAGAAGAAGAAGAAGAAGAAGAAGAAGAAGAAGAAGAAGAAGAAGAAGAAGAAGAAGAAGAAGAAGAAGAAGAAGAAGAAGAAGAAGAAGGAGAAGAAGAAAAAGAAGAAAAAGGAGAAGAAGGAAAAAAAAAAGTAAAAGAATAGCTGATTTTACAGGAAATCTGTCATAACACAAGAGTAATGCAATGCTACATTTTACATTTTAACCTGGCATCGAGCAAGCGTGCCAACAGTATGTATTTAAAAAATTAGAATGACCCCATGAAAAGTTTGTTTAACTTTCTGACTCCATCACATTTGGGGGCGACAATCCTTATTAGGTAACAAGTTTTACAATTTATGTTTGTACTTTCACATTAAACAGGCAATACCAGTAGAAATAGGGGGGGGGGGTCAAATAAGATTGCCCTGTAAAGAACTAAAGATAGTTCGTCACTATCATTTGATTATAAATCTGAATATCCAATCCAAATGTTCTTCCTCTTTACATACATGATGTATAGGACATATAAGTATGTCCAATGTGTGGAAATTGTATTTAGTACTTATCACTTTTTTATTTCCATGAAATCCATGAAATATTATTAATATTATTCATGCTAGTACATATATAGTTATGGGCAGCAAAATAATCCTGAGAACATAAAAGTAAAACTTTTCTCTGAAAATTCATTTGGCAGATAAAATCCAATATTTTCTATCATTCCTAGGTGACTACCGGTATGTCAAACTAAAATAAAAAAAGGGCAGATAATGGATTGTCTGGAGAGGGGGAGGGGGGAGCTGATTATTTTCCCACCAAAGTTCAGGATACCTGGACAGTGTGTCAACATTTTTCCAAAATTAAATTCAAAGACTTTCACTCTCTAAGACAATTTATTCCCTTGCATGTACATGTATGTAGTTCATAGCACATATTATACAACATTGTTTTTGGCTAGGTGCTACCAGAAGGTGGCGCTATTTCATTGAGAAATTTAATAGTCCTATATATCAAGACCTATTTGTCAGACAGGTGATCACAGCTACATGTACATGTATGGTTGGTACCACAATTGGGTCGGACACCTGCGATTGTAATAACAAGAGAATTGTAGCTAATCCATTATCCTTGTATATTTCCAAATATCACAACAAAATAAATAAATGAAAGGCCAAAACTCATTGGGATCACAGTCAATAGGAAATTCCAAATCTTGGTCAGGAAAAATCAGGGTAAACAATTCATCATTAATTTGAATACCGTCTGAAATTGGTTAGCTTGCATGAGAGGCTAGAGAGCATTGAAGCATTCCAGAACTGGATACGGGTCGCAAGGGACATCA